>CAUYQU010061746.1:0-161217 GCA_963574635.1 Cheracebus regulus
TTCCTGTCTCCATTGTTAAACACAATTATTGGCATAAAAGAGGTTTTTAATACCCATTTTTAGACTGTATTCTAGCCTGGGCAATAAAACAAGAATCCCATTCTCTCTCCCTCTTTCTCTCCCTCTTTCTTTCTCTCTTTCTTCTTTTTTTTCTTTCTTTTGCTGTCTCTTTCTTTCTCCTTTTCTGTCTTTTTCTAAAATCTCTTCCTCTTTCTTTCTCTTTCATTCTTTTTTCTTTCTTTTGATGTTTCTTTCTTTCTCCTTTTCCGTCTTTTTCTAAAATCTCTTCCTCTCTCTCTCTTTCATTCTTTTATTCTAAAAATAAAAAAAATAAAAAATAAAAATAAAAAAAGAAAATACATTAGGAGGCTCCAGGGGACACCGTGAAGAAATGATCAGGGGAACTCTGAGAAGAAATGAGAGTAGTAAGCTTGAAGGAAAATCATCAATCCTTAGTTCTTTTCACACTTAGCATATGCAGATGCTAAGGTCTGGAGCTCAGTATTGCCAGTGCAAAGATTAAAGGAAAAGCCACACCCAAAACTTAAATCGACAGATCACTGAATCTCTGTAACATCAGAGAAAAGACGAGAGGTCATCTGTGGAGTGTGGGCTTTTTACCTAGGAACTACACACTGTTGTTCAGAGCTAAAGGGCTTGTTGGCAGGGAAGATTCCCTATTTCTTAAATATTTCTGCATACACTCTTATGTTTTAAAAGGCCTTCTTTTTTCTGCCTTAAATTTAACAATTGCTAAGAGTTGAAAGAAAAATAAAAGTAACTCTTATAACTCTGATAATTTGTTAACCAGAATAAGGATTTAGTGCCAGACTGTGAAGTGCCTGGAGCCTGAAGGAAACAGAAACTTCAGCCTGATTTTCTTTTTGTGGCTGAGTTCCTGTTAATTAGCCACACATTGAATCATGACTGTTTCATCATCTTCCCTTTTCTAGCAACTTCTAGAACTTTCCTAGAACAAACTGGCATGATAAAGTGCTCCAGCTGTTTCCAATGCCACGACTCCTGTCCTTGTAACCTCAGCTCTGACTGCAGCCACCTCTAGGTGGACGGCCTAGTATGGGTGTACTAGACTTCCAGAGAAACAGAACGAATAGGACACACATGTGTGTGCAAGCAAGCGCGTGCGCACACACAAACATACACACGGTTGATCCTCTGTATCTTCCAAAGGTTCTGCATTCATTGATTCAACCAACCAGGGATCAAAAATATTGTTTAAAAAAGTTGCATTTGTTCTGAACATATGCAGATTTTTTTCTTCTGATTATTCTGTAAACAATGCAGTATAATGACAGCTTACATAGCATGTACATGGTATTATTACAAGCAACCTAAAGCAGAGGTGTTCAATCTTTTGGGATGGGTGCAGTGGCTCACGCCTGTAATCCCAGCACTTTGGGAGGCCGAGGTGGGCGGATCACGAGGTCAAGAGATCGAGACCATCCTGGCCAACATGGTGAAACCCGTCTCTACTGAAAACACAAAAATTAGCTGGGTGTGGTGGCACGCGCCTGTGGTCCCAGCTACTCAGGAGGCTGAGGCAGAAGAATGGCTTGAACCCGGGAGGCAGAGGTTGCTGTGAGCCGAGATTGTGGCACTGCACTCCAGTCTGGCGACAGAGCAAGACTCTGTCTCAAAAAAAAAGCAGAGGTGTTCAATCTTTTGACTTCCCTGGGCCACATTAAAAGAAGAAGAATTGTCTTGGGCCATACATAAAATACACTGACACTAATGATAGCTGATGAGGTTAAAAAAGAAAAGAAAATTGGGGAAAAAAATCATAATCTTTACAGAAAGTTTACGAATTTGTGTTGGGCTGCATTCAAAGCTGTTTTGGGCCACATGTGGCCCTGGGTTGGACAAGCTTGATTTAAAGTATACTGGAGGATGTGCCTAGGCTATGTGCTACTACACCATTTTGTATGAAAGACTTGGTCATCTGTGGATTTTTGTATTTGTAGGGGGTGGGGGTCCTAGAATTAATCCCCCATGAATACCAGGAAACTACTATATATACGTGTGTGTGTGTGTGTGTGTGTGTGTGCGTGTGTGAGTAAAGAGATTTATTATAAATATTATATATATCTAAAGAGATTTATAAATATCCATGATGCACTCAATGTTTAGCTGCCTCTTTCTATATATATATAAAGAGATTTACTCTAAGCTGTTGGCTCACAGGATTACAGTTACAGAGGCTGAGAAATCCCACAGTCTGCCCTCTGCAGGCTGGAAACCCAAGAAAGGTGTAGCTTAAAGACCTGAGGGCCAGAGAGCTGGTGGTATAGATCCAAGCACAGTCTGAAGGCTTGAGAACCAGTATTGCAGAAGGCAGGAGATCAATGTTCCAGCTCAGGCAGTCAGGCAGAGAATGAGCAAATCCAACCTTTGTCTGCCTCGTCCTCTCTCCAGACCCTCAGTGGGTTGAGGATGCCCACCTGCACTGGAGAGGGCCTTCTGCTTTCCTCATTCTACCGATTCAAACACCTTGTCCAGAAACACTCTCATAGACACACCAAGGGATAACCTGTCACCAGCTCTCTGATGGTCCAGCCAAGTTAGCACACGAAATTAACCAGCATAATGGGCTTTCACTCACTTTCTGCTATCAGTCTTTGCCTCAAGCCCTGGCTTCCATCTTCGTTTGGTCTCCAGGCTCCTCCAATACTGGGGGAGATCAGTCTGGCTGCTGCACGTGTACAACCTGGAGTTAACACCCCTGGGGGTACTGGTGGGTGCATGCTCCTGCCTCCCATCCTTCGGCAGACAATTCTGAAAGGGGAGTTCCCAGTGATCTTCCCCTATCTCCGTTGCCTGCAGAGATGACCTCAACAACTTTTATGTTGGCCTTCTCTACTTTCCTGTTTTATTCCGCTTGCATATTTACTCCTAATCCTTGGAGTGGCTTCCCAAATCAAGTACCTGAGCAAAGTCTTTGTCTCAGGCTCGCTGTTCAGGACAACTCAAGGTAAATCATGCTATGAAATCATCTGCAGCAAAACTAGTTCTAGTTTCCTCATCAAAAACAAATCATTTAATCACATTATCCTTTGTTTTCACCTCTGCAAAATGAAGGCATTAGACTGATTCCTTTGATTCTCATTCTTTCACATATTCACTTATCCACTCATTTTTCTTGCATGCATTTAAGTATTGTTTCATTCATTCATTTATTTTCATTCTTCATTTATTTATCCATCAACTCCATCTCTCTGTAATTCACTCATTTTCATTTATTCATCTATTCGTCCATTTGTTCATTTATCTATTTCTATTGTTATATATTTTTCATGAATTTAATCACTTATCCACTGAATTTCAATCAGTCATTCATTCTTTTATTCATCTATCTATTTTTATCCACCATTAATTTTTTATTGATTCATTCATTTTCTTTCATTCACTGTTTCATTCATTTATTCTTTATGCTTTAATTTTGTCTTATAGTTATTTAAAAAAATCTTCCTATCTTTCTTTCTTTGTTCCTCTTTACTCCTTCTAGTTCTCTCTTTTCTTTCTTCAACACCTGGTTACTAAGAATCTACTAAAATACCAGCCAGCAATATGTCATTACTTGAAATAACACTGCTTAGTGAGTAATCCCTTCTGTGAATCAGAGATACATGACAAGAGATCCTCGAGGGTGAAAAACAGTGTGGGCCCCACACACTATAAAAGGAGAAATACGTATATGTATATATATCCCTAACTCAGGTAGCAGCACGTATTTCTAATAGAGATCCACTCTGTTTAATCATTTTTGTTATTTATTAAAGTCATAAGAAGTCTTATTTTAGCCATTGAAGAAATAAAATAATTTCTGGTGATTCTTAGCTATGTAAGAGTTATTAAACAGCTTTACGAGAGTGCATACTCATATCATTTAAATGTTTATAAATCCAAAAACCAGATCAGTACCAAACTGAAAATGCAAAACAAAATGTAATTGGAACATGTTTTCTCCCAAGAGAAAAATCTCATTATCAAAAGTATCTATTAAATAACCTTCCTGCAAAATGGGTGACTCCACGAATGTTTTTATGGGTATACATTTGTTATTAAGCCTATGGGTATACACACACACATATATGTGTGTACTTTTATTTTATTTTTATGCATACTTAGATATAAACATATACATATTAATATATGTTTGATTACAAATATATGCCCATAAAAATTTTATAAATATCTTATATATATATATATGTATATATAATGATAAAAACTAAGTGTTTAAAGTTGAGCATTATAATCAACAGACTCACAGCATTATGGTTGTTGTTTTTTTTTTTTTTTTTGAGACAGAGTCTCGCTGTATCGCCAGGCTGGAGTGCAATGGCGTGATCTTGGCTCACTGCAACTTCCATTTTCCAGTTTCAAGAAATTCTCCTGCCTCAGCCTCTTGAGTAGCTGGGACTACAGGCACGCACCACCACGCCGGGCTAATTTTTTGTACTTTTAGTAGAGATGGGATTTCACCATGTTGGCCAGGATGGTCTCGATCTCTTGACCTCGTGATCCGCCAGCCTCAGCCTCCCAAAGTGCTGGGATTACAGGTGGTTGTTCTTTATTCAAGTTAGTGAATTGGCAAATTGGCAATAGAAGGTTTGAAATAATTCATCAACATACAACAACCATGTTGTGTTTACACTCACACCAGACACAGTCCACATACTTTATGGAATGAAGTACAATGTGTGTGCGTGATTTTCCAATGTTTTACAATGGAAATTGTAAAAATCTTATTTATCATCAATATTTTATAATATATATACAGAAAATGACAAACAGTGTCATTTAGACCCACTCTGCTTAATCATTTTTTGGTTATTTGTGAAGGCCAGAAGTCTTATTTTAGCCACCGAAGAAATAAAATAATTTCTAGCCAGGTGATTCCAGCGTAATCAATTATTATAAAGTAAACACCCTTGTAACTAGCACTCAGTTAAAAAAAAAAATGTTTGCCAGGATCCCTGGATGCCGCCAGCCCTTCCTGCTAGTCACAACTCTCTCCTGCTTCTATGGTAACTATCTCCTTCCCTTCCTTTATGCTGTTACAATCAGAGTATGCATCACTAAACATCATAATATAGTTTTCACCTATTTTAAAATTTGATGTAAATGGAATTATACAATATTTATTCCTTTCTGCATGGCTCCCGAACTCAACATTACATTTGTGAGATTGATCTGGCTTTTAGGTATACTTGCATATTATTCATTTTAATTCTTGTGTAATATTCCATTGTATCAATTTACCATCATTATTTATCATTCTCCTGTCCATATTTTTATCACCATTATTTATCCATTCTCCTGTCTAAATGTAATACAAGACACCTGAGCTTTTTCCAGTATTTGTTTGTAATAAAGAGCGTTCCTGTGAATATTTCTATATACATAGTCTGAAGGATGAATACATTTCTCTAGGATATTCTTGAGGGTAAAATGGCTTAGTCACAGGGTGTATCATCAACTTTAGTAAACAATACCAAACTGTTTTCCAAAGTAGTTTTACACCCCTACTGGCAGTGTATAAAAGTTCTCCTTTGATTCATATCCTCATCAACATTTGCTATTGTCAGTCTTAATTTTAGCCACTTGGGGACGAGAGGTGGTATTTCATTGCACAGTCAGCCCTTTGTTTCTGTGGGTTCTGCTACCCTGGATTCAACTGACTGCAGATGAAAACTGTTCAAAGAGAAAGTTTCATCTGTTTTGAACATATACAGACGATTCTTTCTTGTCATTATTCCCTGAACAATGCAGCATATCAAGTATTTACATAGCATTTACATTGCATTAGATATTATAAGCAATCTACAGGTGATTTAAAGTATACAGGAGGATGTTTGTAGGTTATATGCAAACACTACACTATTTTGTTTTATTTTGTTTATCTTTGAGACAGAGTTTCACTCTGTCGCCCAGGCTGAATTGCAGTGGTTCAATCTTGGCCCACCACAACCTCTGCCTCCCAGGTTCAAGTGATTCTTGCACGTCAGTCTCCCAAGTAGCTTGGACCACAGGCACCACGCCTATGCCTGGATACTTTTGGGGGTCTCACTATGTTGGCCAGGCTGGTGTCCAACTCCTGGATTCAAGTGATCCGTCCACCTTGGCCTCCCAAAGTTTGGGATTACACGGGTGAGTAACCATGCCTGACCAACTATTATACATTATTTTATATTGGGGTCTTGAGCATGTGCAGATTTTGGTATCCACAGGAGGTCCTGGAACCAATCCCCTTTGGATACCAAGGGAAGACTATAATTTTAGTTTGCATTTTCCTGGTGACTAATGAGATTAGAGTGCTGTCTATCATTTTATTCATCATTTGAGTATCCTCTCTGATGAAGTATTCTTCAGGCAGTCTTGGCTACTTGTTTTCTTTGTTTGAAACAGGATCTCACTCTGTCACCTAGGCTGGAGTATAGTGGTGAGATCTCAGCTAACTACAGGTTCAACCTCTGGGGCTCAAGCGATCCTCCCATGTCATCCTTTGGAGCAGCTGGGACTACAGGCTTATGCCACAACTCCTGGTGACTGTATTTTATGTAGAGATGGGGTTTCTCATGTTGCCCAGGCTGGTCTCAAACTCCTGGGCTCAAGCAATAAGCCTTCCAAAGTGTTGGGATCACAGGTGTGAGCCACCACGCTCAGCTTAGCTACGTTTCTATTGGGCTTTGGTCTCAATTTTAACTTTGGATGTTTAAAAATATGTATTATGAATATATAAGACCTATTTTGTTGCATATATGTGTGTCTTTCACGATAATATCAAAAAATATCCAAACACAGGAATCTGTCTAACAAAAATGAGCAGTGCTTCTGGCTAGAAAACCATAAGGCAGAGTTGGGAAGAATTAAAGAAGGCCTAAAAAAGAGATATGAAGCATTCATGTGGTGGAAATGTAATTTACAAAGACATAAATTATTTTCCAAATTGTTCTATAGATGCAATACAATCCCAGCTAAAATATCAATAGTTCTCTTTTTAACTATTTGGCAAACTGATTATAAAGTGTGTGTGGAGAAGTAGAAGGCAGAAAGTAGCTAAGATACTCTTGAAGAGGCAGGAGGAGGAGGACCAGGAGGAAGAGGAGGAGATGAAGGAGAACAGAGGACTTGCTCTCCCAGATATCACAGCTCATTGGAAACTATAGCAATAAGGCATGGTGGTGTCAGTGCAGGGATAAACAGTTCAGTGGGCAAAACTGAAAATCCAAAACAGACCCACAGGGAGACTCAATGTGACCCTGTAGAACTATAAAGGAAAAACCATCATCTTAGTAAACAGTGTTGGAACAAATCAATATATATATTGGAAAAAGTCAGTCCAACTAGATTCTTGATCCAAGTGTAAATGCCCAAACAGTAGAGCTTTCAGAAGATAATATGGAAGGAAATTTTCATGGTCATGAGGTATGAAACTATTTTTTTAAAAGGACAGAAAAAGAACTTTAAAGAAAAACATGAACAAGTTGGACTATACTAAAATTAGTAATGTATTCATCAAAGGACACCTGTAAGAGTGTGAAAAGCAAAGTCACAAACAGAAAAAACTTTAGATATGTTAATTATAAATCTTCCTAGAACCCACGACACATTTTTTTGTTTTCTTTTAATAAAAATGTAAAAATGTAAGAGTATAATATAAAGTAATAAAGTACAATATTTTTTAAAGTAGCCTTCTGTGAAAGGGGAACTCATTGAGCAATTCATTTACTTTTCAGACACACAAAAACACTCCTCCTTAGAAGATTCTAGAAGCTGGAAGTCATACCTTAATCCATATTTCCTTCCTTTCCTAGATTTACCTTTTTATCCTTTCCTACAGAGTGGAAGTTGCAGAGGACTTTCAAGTCATTTGACAGCCTTGAACCTCCTTAGAGAGCTGCTGACATGCACACAGCCTTTGGTTTTCAACAAAGAACCTGCCAGATTTTCCTGGCCTTCTCTTCTCATCAAGGTTGCAAGGTCTGGGTTTGGTTAGTCAGAAGGGGAATTTCCTGACTATTCCTTTGATGATGTGATTTCTATGAGAGTTAATACACCTGATGGCTCATCAGACATCCAGTTCCCTGTTTTCACAAATTGGTGATCAGGCAAGACGCCTTCACCAGAATTTTGTTTTTAGAAAATCAGGCTGCAAAGCCACCCTCTTTTCTTTCTGCACATCTGCACATGATAAATTATTTCTATTCCCTTTAATCCATTTTTTATCATTCTTCAAAAATATCTCATGCTTTTTCTTCCCGGTGTTGCTGAAAATAAATCCGTGCCAAACCCCAGCTCTGTTGTCGGGAGGACAGTATTGTGTAGGATGGTCATTTCTGTGAGTTAATAAATTAGTATGTCGGCAAGGGGTGATCTGAAATTTGATAATAGTCTGAACATAAAAAATCTATGTATTCATGAAGTCCATTAACTCAAAAAATATTTATCGCCACCAATATCTCCACTCATTTTGTGCTTCTGGGCTTTAGCACTGCTGACAGTGAGGGGTCCAGGGGAGGGGCTTGAACATTTGGTTTTCTGCTTGTGCCAGCCATGAGTATGTCAGCAATGGGCCCATTCAGGTTCCTCAGATAAACTTCCACCTGGAGCTAATAGATTCTTATTTCATTTTCATGCTGGCGATTATTAGAGTAAAGGCTGCGGAAACGCTCTGCTCTCCTGAAGCCAGCTTTTTACTCTCAAGTACCCTGAAGAATTAAATGGCTGTGTGTAATTTTTCCCCATTATGGAGAAAGTTCTCAAATTGCATTACAAAAAAATAATATCAAATGCTGACACCAAACCCTTCTTCAGTCACTCTCCAAGCCTTAATTAATTAGACCTCAGAACCACCCTGTCACTTTGTGTCTTAGACCATGTGGGCAACTATAATAAAATACATCAACTGTGGTGGCTTCTAAACAACAGATATTTATTTCTTGAAAGTGTGGAGGCTGAGAAGTCCAAGATCAAGGTGCCAGCAGATTTGGTGTTGGGTGAGGGTATGTTCCTTATAGATGATGTCTTCTACCTGTGTCCTCACATGGCGGAAGGGACAAACTCCCTTGGGTATCTTTTATAAGGACTGCAGTTGCATCCAGGAGGGGTCCACCCTCATGATTCAATCACCTCCAGGCAGAGCCCACCTTTTAATACTATTGAGACTGGATTATTCCCTTGACCTTGACCCCCTTCATGAGTGGCAACTGGCGTGGCTCCTTTCACTCAGCGCACTACTGGCCACTCCTCGAGAGAGGGGATGTGCAAGTAAGCAAGTGTGGGAACTGGAACGAATGAATGTCGGAACCGGCCGGTCGCTCCTCTCTGGCTGGAGCAGGCCCCACAGCAATGTCCAAGCTCCTGCCCTCTCAGCACTCAGGATTTTTTTTTTTTTTTGAGATGGAGTTTTACTCTTGTTCCCCAGGCTGGCATGCAATCTGGTGATCTCGGCTCACTGCAACCTCCGCCTCTCAGGTTCAAGCAATTCTCCTGCCTCAGTTTCCTGAGTAGCTCGATTAAAGGTGCACACCACCACGCCTGGCTAATTTTTTGTATTTTTAGCAGAGGTGGGGTTTCACCATGTTGTCCAAGCTGGTCTTGAACTCCTGACCTCAGGCGATCCACCCACCTCAGCTTCCCAAAGTGCTGGGATTACAGGTATGGGCCACCACGCCTAGCCTATGGCGCCCAGGTTCTTGTCTGGTGTCCAGGAAGAATCAGGTCACACAAACAAATTGAAGGGTAGTGTACATGGAGGATTTTGCTGGGTGATGGAGGTGGAAATGGCTGTCAGTGGGATGGGGAGTTGGAAAGGAGACAGTGCAGGAAGAAGGTGATTTTTCCCTGCAGCCACACCATCTGAAGTTAACCACATCTTTTTGTCGTCTCTGTCGCTCCGTTGCTTCTCTGCTCGCCACTCAGTCACTGGAATCCCCAGTGCTCAGCTGCGTATATTGTTCTGTCAGCTGAGGTCTTTTTATGGGCACAGGATAGGGGTGGGGCAGGTCAAAAAAGCAACATTTGGGCAGAAAAACAAGGTCAGCTGTTTTCATCTAGGGCCATAGTTCCAGGCTTACTTGGGGTTAGCCGGGATCCCAGCTGTTCCGTATCACTATCACATGGGGAGTTAGGTTTCAACATATGAAATGGGGCTGGGGGGCACAAACATTCAGACCATAGCACCTTGGTCAAGGCACCACCCCCATTTTAGTGAGTCATTCCTAATTATTGAAAAGTTGAGGATGGTTCGTTTGGGTTGAATGAGATGAATAATGCAATGTATTTTCAAAAGGGTCAGAGAAATGAAATGTTCAGCTTTTTGATATAAAAGACTAGATGGTAAAATATGTGGGAGAACTGAATTCTTCTCTAGGGACCAATGCTGACATGGTATAAAACATCTGATTAAGCAGAGTGATTGGCAGGCCTGTCTGTGCTGTGACGTGGGAACCCCTGCTTCCAGTAAAGTGAGCTACAGTGGTTTCTGCAGCAGAGGTGTCATTTTTCCCCCTAGAAAATCAGTCTGTCCTTATGTCTAGAGCAGCATTCTCTGAATTCCATACAACAATCATCCTCAAACTTTAATGTGCAAATACATTTTCTGGAAAATTTTCTATAAATCTAGATTCTGAGGCTCCACCCACAGAAATTCTATTGAGGCAGTCTAGGTTTGAGCTGAGGAATTTGCATATTTTTTAAACCTATTTCCAGGTAAATTTAACACAAATGATCCCAGAGATGTTGCTAAAACTAGGCAAACGTGACTGTAGCTTGGAAAGGTTTGAAGCAGAGATCTCGTCTTCTGTCTGTCTGATGAAGAGCTAAAGCACTTATCCTGTGGTACATCTGATTTTGATCAGCACTGCCTACCAGCAGGTCTGTTCGAATGAATTAACTACAAAATGTTCCCTCAGGTCGCCTAGGCAAATTGATCTGCTAGATGGAAGTTGTTTAGCACTTTGGAAAAAGTCTGCCATAAACAGCAATTTCGGTTTAGCAGAAACAATATTAGGTTATCCTTTGTCCTCAATTCACTAAGCACAAAGTTTCAGGCTCAGAACTGACAACATGTCAGCTGGCTAGTTGAGGACAGCCATGGATAGTCGCAGCTCCAGATGCTATGCTTGGAGCCTGCAGTCTGGCTGGTGACATAGAAGATGCATATTTGAAAAAGACATAAGGGACATTTCAAAAAAAATGTAAATGCAAAAGAGTGCATGTCCCATGAAACACACAAACAGATTTTGGTCTGAAATGCTCTTTCTGACTTTCCCTCAGCAGAGACTCACATGGAAAGCCATAATGGAACAAAATGGCAGATCAAGTCCGAGTTATTCTTGTTGGCACTGCTGTGAAATGCATACAGTGGTCCCCCCTTGTCTGCAGGGAAACTTCCGAGACCCCCAGTGGAGGTCTGAAACCACAGACAGTCCCAAACCCTACATAGACTGTGCTTTTTTCTGAGCATGCATACCTGTGGCAACATTTAATTTCTAAATTAGGCACAGTAAGAGATTAACAATAATAACTAGTAATAAAATAAAACAATTATAACAATATACTGTAATAGTTAATGAATGTGCCCCTCCCTCTCTCTCTCTCTAATTATTGGACTGTACTCACCAATTTTTGGACAGTGGTTGACCATGAGAAACTGAAATTACGGAAAGTGAAACCTAGAATAAGGGGGAACCACTGTGCTTATTGTACAGACCCAGACTAAATGTTTCCAGCAAACTTGAATTTGAAAACATCCACAGTGATGGTAGTGTGTAGCTGTGTCATTAAATGTGTGTTTGTGGGCGGGGGATAGGGGCCTTACCTGTTCTTCCTGTGTATCATAAACAAGCCTTGCTTAATTCATCTTGAATATAATTTTTTTTCTGTAAACAGAGATTAGATTCCAAAGCTTGCTTATTTTATTGGTTTGAGTAGCATTATTAGTTTTAAATGAAAACCAGTGAGTATAAAAAAATAGCCTGGTTGGCCGAGCACAGTGGCTCATGCCTGCAATCCCAGCACTTTGGGAGGCTGAGGCGGGCAGATGACAAGGTCAAGAGATCGAGACCACCCTGGCCAACATGGTGAAACCCTGTCTCTACTAAAAATAAAAAAATTAGCTGGGCTTGGTGGTCCCACGCACCTGTAGTCCCAGCTACTTGGGAGGTTGAGGCAGGAGAATTGCTTGAACCTGGGAGACGGAGGTTGCAGTGAGCCGAGATCGTGCCACTGCCCTCCAGCATGGCGCCTGGCGACAAAGCAAGACTGTCTCTGTCTCAAAAAAAAAAAGACTGGTCAACATGTATATATACCTAGTATCTAAGTCTCTTTCATGAAGACATGTGAAATTGATATTGTTTTGTTTATTCTTCTGTATACATTTATTGGAATCCTCTACTTCAGCATTCAAAAATGTTTTCTACATGACATGTTACACAGCAATCAACGCCTAATTTTTTCAAAAATCCAAGTTGACTTGGTAGATTATAATAGATTCTATTTTGCAGAATAAAATTGTTAGGCTGATAGGTTAGAAACTGTAGGTTTTCTTATTTTTGCAATTTCTTGAAATGTTGCAAAGCATTCAATCAATAAACTGTAGAATCATTTTAAGTATTAAGCTTAGAATTATCTCTCAGGTCCTCCTTACTTCTCTGAATCTAGACTATTTTTTTAAAAGCCTCCAAGAGAGGTAAGCTTGGTTATATCATAAGCAGTGAAAGCACTAGCTATCGTCTCCTTCCACCTCATTCATCTTGTGGGTCTTTCTTCCATGACGCACACAACATTGCCCCTGTGGGGAAAGGAGTCCCTCACCATGCTGGGCCTTCCTCTCTCATGTTTCTCCAGGCCTCCCCCAGTTCTGGATCCATCGCCTTGGCTGAACAGGCACTTGCCATCCCCGAACATACCTGGGTGTTTCTTCACACTTTCAGTCGTGGTTCAGGACTCCCTTCACCTAAATATCCTCCTCCTTTCTCGCCTCGCATGCTGACTTGTCATTAGTTGTGAACTTGACAAAGCTATCATCAAGCCTTCCCATGTTCTTTTTTTCCTGGGTCTCACTCTGCTCAGACTGTCCCAGCACCTGTGACAGTTTGTACAGAGATGCTATCCCGTTAGATTATAAGTCCCTTTAAAGAAAAGATGACTGGGGCCTGGCATGGTGGCTCAAGCTTGTCAACCCAGCACTTCGGAAGGCTGAGGCAGGCAGATCACCTGAGATCAGGAGTTTGAGACCAGCCTGGCGAACGTGGTGAAACCCCATCTCTACTGAAAATACAAAACTTAGCTGAACGTGATGGTGGGCGCCTGTAATTCCAGCTACTCGGGAGGCTGAGGCAGGAGAATTGCTTGAACCCAGGAGGCGAAGGTTGCAGTGAGCAGAGATCGTGCCATTGCACTCCAGCCTGGGCAACAAGAGCAAAATTCCATCTTAAAAAGAAAAGAAAAGAAAATACAGTTGGAGTCACCTTTGTGTCTCCTGCACCAAGCATTTTCTGGTGCTCAGTAGATGAGAGCTCTACATTTGATGAACACAAGAATGAATGACTTCGAGGTGGAGTATGTGTCTGGAAGGTCATCATGCATGTCTCCTATAGACCAGAAGGAACAAGATCATGCAATTTAATCATCTTGGGTTACTTCCATGAACATCAGTTGTGAACCAGGAACTCTACCTTCAGTTACATTGTGTACTGGCCTGGTGGAATTGCAGCCCAGTTACAGTGGGAAGACAGTACCATACCCAACTACCAACCACATTTGCCACAGACCATAAAACCAAGTGCCGTGCAGTGCTTCTTAGCATTTTTCTATATTTTGAATTTCTGTACCATTGTGCTTTGCACATAGTAAATGCTTAGTACATATTGTTGTAGGACAAATGAATAAATAAAGAGAATTGATTCCATTTTTAAAACGTGGGCACTCACATTATTTTGATAACATGTGAATTAAATTAAGATTCCTCGTTTATTTGTACCTTTCGAAGGACCCACTCAACATATAGTCTTCGGGTTTCCTAACCGATGGCACTGATGGTGATATGAGAGCTTCCTCTATTGACTCACCCCAAATGTTTCTTGGTATTTCTCATTTTCATCTCCCTGGGATAACTGTAATGGTGGAAGCTATTTTTTTGGTTTTACTTTTAATGTTCTTAGGCAGAAAGCAGAGATGTGAGTTTAGCAGCACATTATTTATTCCTGCATCTCACGGGGAGGAGGATAGAAGGGAATGCATTTATGAATGTAATATAGTGTGGATTAAGGTATGAGGAGCTTTTTATCGTGGATAGTCTCATTACAGATGTTGCCAGCACCTGTTGAGGATAAACTGCATTAGAAAAATGTCTCCTCAACCCACCCCATTTGGGGCTTCCTTTTGCTTTACTGTTCTGAGCCTTGTCTCCCAAGGCCTTCTCCTTTAGAGTTAAGCTTTGCTCTTTGTTGAAACTTGGCAAACAAAATCTCAGCTTGGGAACAGTCTCTCCTCTCTGCAGCCACATCTCCCCCACCCTCTGTTTATTAATTTCTTCCCAGAACTGCCCAACTGCATTTAATTGGGTACACATTTTGCAAAATGAAAAATATGGCAATTAAACCTTAATCTTCCTCCTTTCTTTTAGGCTGCATCTAACTACGCAAATGTTTTGATTACTTCCCTCACTAACCCTTCAAAAGAGAAAGAAACTTTCAAATAAGTGGTGATATCCCAAATACTGGGGCATAAATTCTTCTTTGCAAGTTCAGAGTTGAGAGATGGTCAAATCCTATCCTTCGTGACATGCAAAAGTCTTTTTCTTTCCTTTTTTAGAGATGAAGATACAGATTGAAGTGGTTAAGCGGCTGCCAAGAATGTTTGGGGCCTGCTTCCAAGGACAGCTCCACACCCAGAGTCTGCACGCTACACAGGCAAGCCCAGGTAGTGGGCCAGGAAGTGTTCTTGGCCCGCTTGGGTCTCTACAGCATCCACTCTTAGGGAGCAGATGTGCAGCGCTGCCTCCTCTGAGGGCACGTTACTGGGGGGCTGCCTCAGTGCACCCGCTCTGGCTGAAATTCCTTCATCTAGAAGGTACCGCAGCAGAGTCCATGTCTCCCCAGCACACCTCACTGCATCTATGCCCCCGGGCTTGCTTCCTGTCTCCCCTTGTCTGAGTTCCTCTCCTGAGGAGTTGGCTCCCTCACTCCCAGTGGCGACCACTGCTCTCAGCCACTGTGAAATTCTTCCTGGACTCAGTGAAGGATCTCTAAGCGGTGTGGGCCCAACGCCTTCTCCAGACTGCAGTGCCCTGGGACCTCCGCCTCCTCCCCACCTTGATCTTCAGTGGTGACGTTCTTCACTTCATCTTCGTCTACAGTGTGAATCAATGGGTGAACCTAGATTAAAATGAACGTGATGGAACCTGGGAGGCAGAGGTTGCAGTGAGCCAAGATTGTGCCACTGCACTCCAGCCTGGGCAACAGAGTGAGACTCTGTGTCAAAACAAAATAAATAAATGTCATGATGAACTCATGAAAACACCTAAGAAGTTCTCATCACTTCGAATCTCGAATTCTAACATCCTGCTTCCCAATCATAAATTTCCCTCCTTCCAACTCGCTTTGTTTCTCAGTCTCATGCTGGTCAAATGTGCACATCCAACTCCCTAAACTCCCAGGTCCCCTTACTGGTTTAATCTAGTCAGCCACTCTTTCCCTATGTTGATGTTTTTCCTATTCAGTCAACAATTCATGATCGTTATACCACGTCTCACCAACTCCCTCAATTCTTTCTGCCCTCATTATTTCTGCTGCCCAGATTGAGAAGTTCCAAACCCCAGGCCCCCTCAACTGCCTTTCCTTCTAGACCCACACCGATGAGGTGACTTGGAGGGATCGGCACAGAAGCAGATGCATGTCTCTGCAATTTCATCTTCTTGTACCTGGGCCAGGCCCCTGAGTGCTGCCAGGGAATTTTTGTTTGTTTGATTGCAGTTAATTCCTTCTCCCATTTCTTACCAGGGCTTCCTCAACGCTAGCCACCACTCATACTCCTTCCATAATGCCTTCCCTATGAATCCCAGAAATGACTTCATTTCCAGCCTCACAGGGGAAACCAAATGATATCAACATCTACTTCCTGTTCCCCAGAACACTTATCTGTATCTACACAGACTGTTCTGTAGTAAGCAGGTCTTTGCAAACCACTCCCAAAGGCTGAGGGAGCTGAATCTGAAAAAAGAGGTTGGTAAATTCAGTTTCTATGAATGACATGTTTAATAGGAACTCCAAAACAAAAGTGATGTCTTGGGCAGCCATGAGAAGGTGGATCCCCACATCCAACCTCTAGAAGCAAGCTTTTAGGGTAAAAGAGGT
The DNA here is from genome assembly GCA_963574635.1 of Cheracebus regulus. Classification (NCBI taxonomy): domain Eukaryota; kingdom Metazoa; phylum Chordata; class Mammalia; order Primates; family Pitheciidae; genus Cheracebus; species Cheracebus regulus. The sequence goes on from CAUYQU010061746.1 coordinate 16,383, forward strand.
GCAGCTGGTCACGTCTCAGGCTTTCTTAAGAAACTCATGACCAGTGGGGAGGTTAGATAAGCATTTTTGAGAGGCAGTATCCATGCTACAGGCCTTGTTTCTTTATGAGGGGTAATCTAGGCTGTGGGTGTTGTTTAAAGACCTTTCTGGAGAACACACTGGTTTGCAGAAGTCGAACATTGGTCATCATGGAGGGGGTTTTCCTCCAAGATGGCGTCGCTCCTGCCATGCCACAGGTTCTGTTCCCACACAATGGATGCTCCTGCCATGCCACAGGTTCTGTTCCCACACAATGGACTCTTTGTCCTTCCCGTCTTTCCCTCCTTTCTTCCTGCTTCACTGGAAGAGGCATCTTGATCTGGGCTCCTTCAGCTTCCTGAGGATTTCACTCCATCATCTGTATTTCAACCACTTCTCCTTTCTTCTGAGTTAATAGATACTTTCTCCATTGCCCTCATTTGCTTCCTGTCTCCTTCCCTGCCTAACTACAGTCCTTGAGAGCAGTCTCTGTTTACCGGCTCCATGCTGCCACTGACCATCCAGTATTCAGCTCACTGGCCCTCTGGCTTCTCCAGCACCCCATGACTCCACTGAAATATGCTTTCAACAAAGTCTTCAGTAATATTTGACTTGCTAAACCGAGTCGTATTTTATTGAATGTTTTTAAGTCGTGACTGGATGGCGCCTGGGTGCTGCTTTAACTCTCTTCTCTCTTCTGCCCCATGTTCTGTGTGCGGGGAAGCTGAACCCTGCCAGTTGCATCAATAGCGTCCTTCTCCTCTGGCTGCCGGTGGGTTTGGCCAATGGGAAGTCCTAGAGATGATAGGAGAGAGAAGGAAGCATCAGGGTTGAGCAGTTATTTTTCTCCCAGTGGACATACTAAGGGTAGGCTGCTGCTACCCTTGACGAAGTCACAGCTCCTGTTAAGGCATCCTTTCGAATCTGCGCTCTCTCGTTTTTTCTCTTTCTTTCTCTCCTTCCCACCCTCCCTCATTTTCTTAGGGTTCCACTATATTCTTTTCCCTTCCTTCTTTCCTTCCCTTCCATCCTTTCTTTCTCTTCCCTCCCTCTGTCCCTCCCTTCCTCCCTTCTCTTTCTTTCTTTCTTCCTTCCTTTCTTTCTCTTTCTTTCTTTTTTCTTTCTTTCTTTCTTTCTTTCTTTCTTTCTTTCTTTCTTTCTTCCTTCCTTCCTTCCTTTCTTTCTTTTTCTTTTCTTTCTCCTTTTTCTTTTCTTTCTTTCGACAGGGCTCACTCTGTCGCCCAGGCTAAAGTGCAAGGGCAGGATCTCACTGCAGCCTCTGCCTCCGGCGCTCAAGTGATCCTCCCACATCAGCCTCAAGTAGCTGGGATCACAGGCGTGTACTACCACACTCGGCTAATTTTTGTGCTGTTAGTAGAGATGGGATTTCACCATGTTGCCCAGGCTGCTCTCGAACTCCTGACCTCAGATGATTCTCCCGCCTTGGCCTCCTAAAGTGCAGGGATTATAGGAGTGAAACACCATGTCCAGCCCCAGCATATACTTTCTCCTTTCAGCCTTCAGAATAAGAGGTGCTCACCTCACTCTCTACCCTCCACGGTCACCTGCCACTGTATAGCCCATTAGTATCTTTAACACTCTGGATTGCAGGAGTCAAATAGCCTACACCTGACGATGCCTTTGGAAATAGTCCCTTTACTAAACTCTCTTCAAATTTCTCAATTTCAGAGATGCCATCTCTTTCCTGCTGGGGCTGTAACCTATGTAAGGTGATTTAACACTGCCAGCCTCTCAATGTCTCCTTGGCCTTATGAAACCGTCTCTTGTTCTCCTAATTCTCCATCCATGCCAGTCAGTGCCCTGACACAGTGGCAAAGTGAGAGCTTAAAGAAGTGGGCTCCGGAACAAGGCTGCAGGGATGGCTTTGCCGCTGACCAGCTATGCTACCTTGAGACATTCACCAACCTCTCTATACCTCAGCCTCTTCATGTCTAAATGGTGTATACAATGCTTCCCTGTCTCGGAGTGTTGTAGAAGATGAAATGGATTAAAGCAAGCCTGTCCAAGCTCCGGCTTGTAGACCACAAGTGTCCCAGGATGGCTTTGAATGCAGCCCAACACAAATTCGTAAACTTTCTTAAAACATTATGAGGTTTCTTTTAGCAATTTTTCTTCTTCTTTTTAGCTCACCAGCTGTTGTTAGTGTCAGTGTATTTTATGTGAGGCTCAAGACAATTCTCTTCTTCCAATGTGCCCCAGGGAAGCCAAAAGATTGGACCCCCACGGGTTAAAACATGGGATGGCCTTAGAATAGTGCCTGGCACACAGAATACAAGCCATAAATGCTGGGTGATGCCATAATTGATTGGTTCTGTCTTTATCATCATTGATTCTCTCCTAATTGTTGACTGTCCCCAAGTTTCTATCTGTAGCCAACCTCCTGCTCACTATTTTAAAGGATCGCTGGAATGATCTGAAGCTATTATCATAATAGTTAATATCTATTTTACTCTTTCTATGTAACAGACATTATACCATGTGCCAAGTTTATGCATAACCCTCATATAGGCTGTGTGTTGGACACGTATCTCTCTGAGCCTCAGTTTCCTCCTCTATAACATGAGAATAACACTAGCACCTAGCTGACAAAGGCCTTTTTCATGAATTTGGTGACTTGATACAAAAAGCCCTGTCAGAAAGGTATTAGTATGGCAAGGCACTGTGGCTCACACCTGTAATCCCAGCACTTTGGGAGGCCAATGTGGGCACATCACTTGAGATCAGGAGTTCCAGACCAGCCTGGCCAACATGGTGAAACTCTCTCTCTACTAAAAATACAAAAATTAGCTGGGCATGGTGGTGGATGCCTGTAATCCCAGTTACTCAGGAGGGTGAGGCGGGAGACTTGCTTGAACTTGGGAGGTGGAGGTTGCAGTGAGTCGAGATTGTGCCACTGTGCTCCAGCCGGGGTGACAGAGAGAGACTCTGTCTCAAAAAAAAAAAAAAAAAAAAGTAAAAAAGAAAGATAGTATTATTTCCCCCAAATTATATAGAAGAAGCGATAATGCGCTTGGAGGTAAAGTCCCTTCCCAACATCACAGAACAGGACAAAGCCAGCATTCAAGATCTTCCCGGCTTACATCAGGCTCGCATCAGCACAAAGGAATAATTTAGGTAGAGTCTGCTTCCCAAAGGCAGAAAAACACCGAGGCATAGTAACTATGTGAGCCTATAAAGCCAGCCCCAGGATTTCTTCAACATGCTAATAAAAACATTTTCACAGTCCTAATTGTCGAGTGCCTGAGCATCAGCTAGACATAACTGCTCCGTTCGCACAGGCAGGAGATCAAACTGGGCAGCATCTGACAGACAGCAAGACTGTTCCATCCTTTTCAAAATCCAGCGAAATGAGAAAAACAAATCAGTGGATATTCCTCAACCATCTCTCTCCCCTTTGGGCACGAGGTTCACAGTAACTTCAAAGGGAGTGTCTGCTAAACTGGAGTTAAGGAAAACGGTCCCCAGAAGAATTGGGCTTGAAGAGCATAAATAATGACCAGGCATGGAGTCTGGGAAATTGGCTTGAATAATCTGCAGTGCTTTTTAGCAATATACATGATTAAATTTTCCTTGTAAAGTGTGATTTTCTTTTATCTCACAAGTGTCTCCTTAAACAATGTTTTTAATTAGGACTCTTGTTTTCTTTTACTTCTTTATTAGGGAAGCTTCACTCTTAGCCTGACATTAGAATGTTCTTAGAAATAAATAGTTTCCATAAAAGCAAAATTTCTTCATAAGATCATTACTATTATGTTGTGTGGGAAACGGAATAGCACCTCTGGGAATTTAATGCTGTCAAGAGTCGATTTCAGTAATATGTGATGTTCTCCAGCAAGATCCACACTGACTCTATTCTCTGACACTTCTCGGGAAGCTGGAGGGGAGAATCAACCCCTTGCCACTGATTAAAATCAAAGGCATTTCTTACATGAATAAATAAATTATCCCTTAAAAACAGAGCCCCTTTTTAACATTGGAATTCCCTGGTGCTTGTTGGTTGAACCCTGTGGAAAAAATTCACCGCAGTAGAGTGAAAACCACTCCCATTCTTTAAAATGTGATTTCAGCTTTTCTTTTTCTTGTTGCTTTCATCTGAGGATTGGGAAGAATGAGGAAAGAATCTGTCAAGATGAGACACTTTCTCTAGTGCACAGAATTTCAAATCTCTCTGGTGCGTGTAGAATTTCTCAGCTCACAGCTTTTTGAAGACTGGTCTTCAGGAAAGCCACAACTCCGAAGGTTGGCCCAGCCGTGACTGCGGCCCCTCCTGGTCCTCAGGCAGCCCCTTCCCCACCTCCCTCAATGACTCATGTGTAATATAACATCTTAGTGTGAATGTAAGCATTTTAATATGAAAAGGATTGATTTTTGCCAAGGACATGGGATTCTAATGATTGGAAACAATATATTGATTTTTTTTTTTTTAATTAAAGCCATCTTCCCACTCATAATGGAAGGTCTTGCCCTTTGTGAAATTTATATCCATAGTCCTTGGGTGATGTCTGCAATTACAGCTCCCAATGGCTAACACTACATTTGGGAAGGAGAAAGGACTAATAGGAGAGAAATTATTCTCTCTGTCTTCTTGGTAACGGGCTTTTAGTGTTGGTCAAAGGTGGCTGATGGAAGGGTGGATAAATGTTGAAGTGCGCCCCACAGCACAGGCCCAGACGGACAAATTCCCCAGGGTTTCAAGGCTGCTCTTAATTCATGTTCTCAGAATTCCCTTTATCCTTGTCTCGCTCTTTAAAGCCTCCGGAAGAGGCCAATAAAGATGCTACACTTTGAGAAAATGGTTGAAATTTCATCTCGTTTGGTCAAAGTGTCTCTTTCCATTACTGATGTCATTCAAGTACTATGACTGGGATCTTGTCCCCAGGTCCCTCAGCTCACAGGTCAGTTCTACCCAGCTCGGCTTAAAGCAAATCATGAAATAGGCAACTGGTGAAGATTCGCTTGGGAGCCCGTGTTATTCCTCCACGTCTCTCATTCACCACCTCATACACGCCCACGACGCAGCTTTGCAGCTCTTTGAGACCCTCCCAGGACGTTAGAGATGATCTGAGTCTGGGCCTTTGTCTTGAGAGAGTCCAGTGAAGACACCGAGGTCAGAGACGTTGAGTCACACATCCAAAGCCAGGCCAGGGCTGCGTCTCTACATTCCAGTGCCGTGTTCTCTTCCCTATATCATATTCTTTCAAGTCCCAAGTACAACAGGTTTCTGCCAAATTCTCTTGGTGACTGACATTTCGGTCTATGGTAGTCTTTTGTGTGGATTCTAGCATGGACCTCAACTCCTTCTCTTTCATCTCTAGTTTATTCCTTCCATCGTCTGGTTTAAACTTCCCTCTCTCCTCCACCCTCCCATCACCTGCAGACTCAGCACCCAGGATTCCTCCTTCTGATCCCACCACCTCCTCAGTGTCCCACCTAGACATCCTCTCCTCCTCACACCATCTTGCTCCTCTCTGCTTCATTCTACCTCTATCCACACTTAGCTGTAAGCTACATATAAGGAAGGGCATATGGAGTCAGGGGACTAGGTTCTGATCTTGCGTCTGACTCTGATGCATAGTAGCTGCTACGGACTAAACTGTGTCCGCCCCCCGCCCCAGAATCTGCATGTTGAAGCCTAAACCCCTAAGGTGACTTTATTTGGGTATAGGCATTTAGGAAGGTAATTATTGTTAAATTACCTTCCATAAGGGTGGGACCTTAATTTATAGAACTGGTGAATTTATAAAAAGAGGAAGAGATACCATAAATCTCTCTCTCTCTCGATGTACACACACAGAAGAAAGGTTATAACAACAAGGTGGCTTTCTGCAGCCCAAAGAGAGCACACTCATCAGACACCAACCCTGCTGGCACCTTCATCTGGGGCTTCCAGTCTTCAGAACTGCAAGAAAATAAGTTTCTGTTGTTTAAGCCACAGAGGCTATGGCATTTTGATAAGGCAGACTGAGCTGGCTATTTTTTTTTTTTTTTTTTTTTAACTATTTTGAGTATTAGATTTCTCATCAGCAAAAAGAAATCAAATGTGCTTGTCTCATAGGTTGCTGTGGAGACTGGCTAAAATACTGTTTATGAAAATATATGTAAACTAAGAAACAAGCCCAAACATAAAAAATTAATAAGATGCTCCCTTTCAGCCTTGCCAACTAATTTGAGAATTCTCTGCAAGCACCAGTAGCTCACGGTTGTGGGTCAGTAGTTATCCCTCTTGAGCGACATATCTGCCTCCTGGCAGTATCTTCTCAAAGTAAATAACTGCTCAGTGAATGACTCTAGTGGAGGCATTGTAGGCACCAGTGTGGGACTTGCCGAGGAAGTCCTTGCTCACATGCGGCCTTTCTAACCTCTCTAGAAAGCCCCACCTGCGAGCACTCTCACTCTGCCGCGCTTAAGGCAGGCATTTGACTTAAGGGAAACAAAAAGGGGAAAAGTCGTAATAGGGTTTGGATGTTTGACTCCTCCAAATCTCAGGTTGAGATTGGATCCCCTCCTGGAGGCGGGCCCTGGTGGGAGGTGTTGGGGTCATGGCGGTAGATCCCTCATGAATGGCTTAGAGCCATCCTCACAGTAATGAGTGAGCTCTTGCTCTATTAGTTCTTGCAAGAGATTGTCACCCAGAATGACACCTTCCTCTTCTCTCTCTTACTTCCCAGCGTGTGATCTCTACACACCTGCTCCCCTTCACCTTCCATCGGGGTGGAAGCTTCCTGAAGCCTTCGCCAGGTGTCTTCTTCATTTCCAGGCTTAGCCACTGCAGGGGGCTGACAGTGGAGTTACTCAGTCTGATTTGTTGCCTCAAGCACAGACTCTGAGCTATCCAAGAATGTGACCGAGCCACCAACAGGCCCTTAGAGTATCAGAAATACATCTGAGAATTTATCATTTGTTAGGTATTCATTCTGGGTGTGGCTGGCTTTGTTACTTTGTGTCTTTATGTGGTTTGGTGTGAGATATGGGTAGAGAGAGCACTGGGTCTTTGGCAAACACCAAAGATACACCAAGCTGCTGATGCCCTTTCATATAAGACAGACTCCAACCCTCTGCATGAAGAGAAGGGAAAGAAAAGCAATGAGTGAGGTGAGCAAGCTGCCCTCTCTGGCTCTTCAGCAGCTCAGGCAAACTCTGGAAGCCTCCTGGAAATGAGATCCCCAATCCCTCATTCAGGGGACCCGCCAGGTGGACAGTCGAGCCAATAAGGTTCTTCAGAGATGGAGTTAAGTTTGCAGGTTAGTTTATGATGGTGGCAAACATACCCTTCAGGACCACTTGGCAGGTAATAGACCAAGACAATTTCTAGGAGGTAGGCTCTCCATTTCCCTTTTGTCCTCTGTTCACACTCTCCTCCCATAAATTCATTTTGTGTCCAGTGTACAAATTCCCTAGCAAACCTCATCCAAGTTCCTCTCCTCGTGGCTACAAAAGCATCAAAACCCAGTGGTTTCTTCCTCTTTCCTATTCCCGTATCTCTGAGTGTCTTGCTGACTGAGACATGTATTTTTTGCTGACAGAAACATGTTTGCCTAATTTTACTTATTCAATACATTCTATTTCTACTAGCAAAGCACGAGACTACAAAAGGAACTTTAAGGACACGGAATCTCTTTGAAGGCACACTTTCCATTCATATTATTTTACCAATGGTATTTCTCTACCTTGAAATATTTTCCTTCAGATCTTCAGGTGAACAGTCTCATCCCCACATCCCACACCACCTGTGCTTCTACCCACTTCTTATCTGCTTATGAAAAAGGTCACTTCAGTGTTTTATCTACATTATTCTCTCTTCTCAACAGTTGCCCTCGTTGCAGATGGCGGGTTCACACCCTGACCTAGAGTCACAATGTCTGTGTTTTCTTGCTGTTATTCAACTGAGCTCTTAAAATGCCAATAAATGATCTCTGGACTTCCAGACACAGAACAATTGAAGACACCTGTTCACAATGGCCAATGGGACATTTTATTAAGAAGTGAAATGTGTCTCCTCTGTTATCTGCCTAAGGCAGGTCATCTTGGGAGCAGATGTGGCCAGGGCATTGGGGAGAAAACTGCCAATCTAGCAGGAACTAATATTGGTGGAATCGGTTCTCTGCCTTCTGTTTTTCTCCAACCATACAGAAGACCCACGGCATCCATTGCAGGTGAGTCATGTGACCAGAATATCAACAAGATAGTTTAAAATGTAACTTGATAGTAAGAGTTGTTCTACATCAGAATGTAGTGAATTTGGATTCGTTTTCAAAGGAGAGTCTTAGGATTATTCTGAGTTTTAAACTGATGGGCAAATCCCCCATGAGAGTTTGAAGTTCCCTTGAACCAGTGCCAGATCTCACACAAGATAGAGTGGTAACAGACTCACAGGAAGCAGTGGCTAATGTTTCTTACAAGTGTTAAAAAGACAACTCATGTTATCACTCTCTTTCAATGTCCCACGATGCTTTGTACAGTGCTTGGGTCCCACCGAGCTGTATATGGCTTACCATGCACCCACGTTTTGATATAATAATGATAGGCAAATATGGAAAAACCAGATGATTGTTTCAGAATTGAGAGTAATTTTTTTAAAACTTGGTTTATGAAAACTGTATGTAATGACAAATTTGGATTCTGACCCATCTTTATTCAAAAGAGTACTCCTGCAAAAACACGATGTATAGTTTGCCAAAGGTTAAAACTGAAATGCGATTTGAGTCCTACAGGAGTCCAGCCAAGGAAGAAGGGCCATAATCATGTGAAGGAGGCTGGTTTTGTACCTTCTGATCATGATGACCTTGATGGAAAGTTTGACACTTCTGAAAGCCATCTTTTCGTGTCTACGCTGTCCCTGCTAAATGATCTTTTGAAGTTTAATTCAAGCCTCTACCAGTGAGCATTCTCTGCATATCTAAAAATGGCGTATGGCTGGTCTAAAACAGTCACTTGGGTGGGTGACTTCACCCATGGAGGGTGACATACATATCAGGCCAAACAAGAAAACCTTGGAGCAGGGTGCTTTGAAAGGGATATCCCATTGATTAGGTTTTCAAACTACGGAGGCCACGTCTTGGTTAAATTCATTATTCTCTTCCTAATAGCACCTTGAATTTATGAATTGGAAATGGTGCTACTAGGAGTCAGTGTTTGATAATCTCTGATTGTGGGGAAAACTCATTTCTCTGTGAATGGACTAAAAGACCCAAACAAAAAGTGGCCGTTTAAGGAAGAAGGTGGCTCCATGTTTGGGGCATGTTTTCTGAAGCTTTCAGAACACACTGAAACATATTATGTAACCTCTGCCAGAGCCTGGTCCTCCTAGCGTGGGGAGGAAATTTCAATGGATAAGGAACTGACAGTATGAAGTCCTGGGTTCTAATCATTGCATGAGATCTGAGGTATTCAGTTTCCTGATCAAAAAACATCAGACTTCAATTAGATTGTCACAGTTCCAATGGACAGATAGATAGACAGGTTTTTGTATCATTGATGAGAGTGAAGGAGGCATGCTTTGAAACTTGCCAGATCTTTCTGAACTCCCCAATCCATGAAGAACCTCTTGCTTAGAGATACTGAAGGGGCTGAGTGGCTGAGTCTTTTATTTTGGCTGAGACAGGCCTTGAAAGAGGATACTTGGGAAAAGGAACAACACCGTGGGATCTGGGGCTTTATTTCTATGTTGAGCGTTTTCGTATTCTAGTCATTCTAGAATTAGCTTTCTCTCAAAAGGTGGTTTCTTAAAGAAGGCATCTCGTTTGAATGTGGAATGACACTGGATAACAATTTAGTGATCAAAATTTGGCAACGGTTCCTCTTCAGCTTCTGGTGGGCTGATATTCAAGTGAGAGCCACCCCCATCTGCTGTGCTGAGTAACAGGAACACAGGCAAGAAACTAGGAAAAACCTCCCCACATAGGCAAAATCACTATGGGCTCACCTACCCTCTATATCTTTGGAGAATTTAGCTACAGAGCTCCAAAAAGAGGAAGTATGGCAAGTTCCTGGCGTGTGTGTCATTTCAACTGGCATGTCTTCTGCAAAAAGATTCCAAGAATCTTAGAAAGCAATGGACTTGGAAACTCCATTTTCTCACTTCTCTTTTCAGTGTGATCAGTGAATTCAAATATGTAAAAGCGACGTGTTTGCAGGGATGTCGTACTCATGCAACCAGCATAGTCTAGGCTAATGTTGTTCACAGCTCAGAAGTAGACACTATTCTTGCCGGGTAGAGTTATGATCTAAGCTGACAAGACAGAATCCCAGAGATATGTAAGAAAAGAGTCTTCCATGTGACTCTAGGGAGCTTCTATTCAAGCCAGGATTCATGTTCTAAATGTAAAATGAGTTAGCAACCTTGCTCTTTCTTGCTTGTGAGCTGATATCACAGTCCTATTTCGGCCACACCTCCATTGTTTTTGCAATTCCCTTCTGAGCTCTGCGTTAGGACTTCTATTTTCCAGACTTTTGACCATGTCTATTAATGCCCAGTCTTTACTTCCAGGCTAGACTCTAGAAGGTTTGAGGAAGATTGCTCTTTCACCTTGTATCACACCTTAAATAAAGTAGGGCAGTGCTAGTAAGCACATGCAATACAGGCTTAAATAACAACTAACTTAGTAGTAGTGAACTTAATCAGCAAAGCCTGCCTTACCCTGTTATTTTTCTCTAGGCCAGTTGTTCTAAGATGTCAGTCACCAGAGCAGGGCCGTTCACATCAGACTTTCCACTGATCTTCAGTGAAACTGGAAAAATAAGCACAATGAAAATAGCTTTTCACGACACCAAATTTATTCAGTTAAAGAAATAATGTCTATTCTAAACTCAGGTCTTACTTTGACTTTAATATTGAAATGGCCTTTTTCTAAATTAAAATACTTGTGGTAGTAGATGGTAATTACCTGTTTGTTATTTGATTTTCTTAGTTGACAACATAAACATTTAAGCAAGCCTATGTTTCATTCCTATCTTTGTTATTTCTACTTAAATATTATTAGTCCACTGATACGGTTTGGCTATGTGCCCATCCAAATCTCACCTTGAATTATAATAATCTTTACAGGCCAAGGGTGAAGCCAGGGGGAGATAATTGAATCATGAGGGCAATTTGCCCCATACTGTGCTCAGGGTAGTGAATAAGCCTCATGAGATTGATGGTTTTATAAATGGGAGTTCCCCTGCACAAGCCCTCTTGCCTGCTGCCATGTAAGATGTGGCTTTGCTCCTCATTCACCTTCTGCCATGATTGTGGGGCCTCCCCAGCCATGTGAAGCAGTGAGTCAATTAAACCTCTTTCCTTTATAAATTGCCCAGTCTCAGGTATGTCTCATGCTATTGAGGCAGGGTGAGAACACAGTAACACATCCAAAGATCTTAAAAGTCTAGGAAGCACCATTTCAGACAGCAGGACTCTTGGTTTTTGTTTGTGTTTTTAAAGCCATGTATTATAATTGGTAACTTGGGTTGATTTTTTTCATGGTCCACGTTGCCGCTGCCTGATTTCTTCTTTCTGAGCATTAGCTGAACTTTACAAGAAGAAATTCACAAGCATCTACACTTTTGGGTGAAGCCCCCTGGGCAGTGAGTCTGTGCTAGGCCACGTGATTTGCTCGAACCAATGGGACAACAATAAATATGACACAAGCAGACATCTGAAAAGAGCTTGCAGGTTGGGCTTGCTCTCTGTATTAGTCTGTTTTCACCCGACTATGTAGATCCCGACACTCAGGTAATTTATAAGGGAAAGAGGCTTAATTGACTCACAGTTCTGCATGGCTGGGGAGGCCTCAGGAAACTTACAATCATGGCAGAAGGGGAAGCAGACACCCTCTTCACAAGGCAGCAGGAGAGAGAAGAGTGAGAAGCAAAGGGAGAAGATCTCCTTATAAAACCATCAGATCTCATGAGAACTCACTCACTGTCATGAGAACAGCATGGGGAAAACTGTCACTGTGATCCAATTGCCACCCACCAGGCTTCTCCCTCAACATGTAGGGGTTATGGGGACTACAATTCAAGATGAGATTTGGGTGGGGACACAGAGCCAAACCCTATTGCCTTCCAACTATTCCTGGAACACTGCCTCTGCCATGCCAAGAAGCCCAGACTGGCCTGATGGATGATGAGGAGAGTGTGGCCTAGTCATCTGCTTGCCCCAGCCAACAGCCAGCCAAGCACCAGCCATGTGAGTGAGGCCATTGGGACCAGCCAGCAACCTGCTGGCTTACCCGACCAGCACAGACACTGGAGCAAGCCCAGCAGAGACCCTCAGGGCCCATGCAAGAACTGCTCTGGAGAATAATGAGCTAAAAGAGTGGTTGCAGCTTTTAGTGACTATGTTTTGGAGTTGTTTGTTACACAGCTGTAGATAACCAACACAGTAACATAGTTTCTGGTCTCCAAAGCATTATGAAGAATGTTTGAGGTTATCTTGGATCCATAACAAATGGTTATGATATAATGAAATTCATTCACTCAAAGTGAGTTTGAAGTCTTGTATTCTTTAAGGCTTACTCCCATGCCCTCTTAAAAGTGTCTCTGGAGCAGAAACCCAGTACAAGGCCTGGTTTACAGGAGACTCTCAATCACCATCTTCTGAACCAATCAAATTAGCCCGTGATCAGGGCTGGCCTTGTGGCCAGAATGGCCTGCTGACTGTGACTTGAAGGTTATAGGAAAAGCTTCCTCTCTTCACACATTCCCTTGATTAATACTTAACATTTCCACATCAACAATTTGTTTTCTGTGCTGAAGCTGTGTTTCTCTGGGGCCTTTTAAAAAATGCAGACATTCCTGGCTTGGTTAGCACACTGTCACCCCTTTCCTGCTGAGGGACTTATCAGATGTCCTGGTCTCCAAGAGATCAAAGTTGGGCTAAGAGAAACAGCACAAAGGAGAAGTAATGCTGCTAGGGATGGAAAGGGTGCCGGACAAGCTTCTCAAGAGCCCAGCGAAAGGCTGAATTGCCCACTCCAAGGAGAGAACAAATGGAATCCTACTGCTCTGTGGATGCTTGCCCTGGGGGCGTAGGTGGGCAGGTTTAGGGTAAGATTCATCACCTCCACGTATTAGCATTTCTCTTGGAAAGCCTTAAATGTTCTCCCTTGTACTGCAATCCAGCGTTTCGTAAACACCTTCACAGGGTGCACATCAGGCTTCTGCTCTTGGCTCTATTTTCTATTGTCACACCCTGGATATCTCTCACCACTTTTTTCTTAAAGACTGTTTGGATGTGAATTGGGTTTGCCGACATACAGAACCACAGTGATGAAAGTCGCCAAGCGGACAGGCCGGAGGCAGTGCATGGCTCACTGCTGCCAGATTCCTTCTTTCTGGGCATTAGCCAAGTTTAATGAGTTGAAACTCACAAGTATAATTAGCAGGAGGCTTAAGATACTACCCTCTGTAAGTAATTGAATTTAATTTACAGCTTGAACAATTGCATTTACATGTTCAACCAAATGTTTGTCTTTGTTGGTTCTAAAAGTCTCCATCTACTTTTATCTAGGAAGCCTTAGCGAGGCCCAAGGGTCACTTGTAAAGAGTGAGGGTGTTTGAGTATATCTTTATTTGGATTGGAAAGCCGGTCTGTGAAATACAATCCTTGGAAATGACCTAATAGACTTTAGGTTTTCTAGCATGAGACATGTTGTCAGCTTTCTAAATGTATAGTCTTAAGCCTTGAAAGAATGCTGTGCTGTTGCAATTCAGCAACCCGAAGCTTCCTAGGTTGAAAAGTACTTAGCATAATTAAACTACTGACTTTTTGAAGAGGGAAGGTGGGTTTTGTTTTAAGATTACAGGTGGCATTTCCAAGCAGCTCTGAGTCGGGGCCATCTTGATAGCATAGGCTATCTTGCATTCTGCCATCCTTGAATTGCAGGCATAGCAAACTAAAAGTGCTTGTAAGAGACAGTGTAATTCCACACACATGTTCCCTAGGGTACCCCCAGACACAGATGAAAGTATCTGTTCCTTCCCTCCCCCACCGCCTTTGTTAGTGAGCTAAAGCAGGGGCTGAATAAGACAATGTTTGCAAAGCTGAGTTCTTCCTTCCCGGGCATTTGGAGCAAAGACTTTAAAGACCTATGATCTCATCCTCAAACCTCACAGGCATCCTAGAGGAACTGCGAGGCTTGGCCCACTGCAATTGCTGTCATCCGACGTCAGTTGAGACACTTCTCTGCTGTTTGGCTTCCTTCGTATCAGAGTTTCTCAAAATCGAATACTGTATAGATATAACCTCCTCCCAGGAAATAATAGTGTTGAATTATAATGTTACTTACATTTATACAAATATCAAAACACTTACAGCTTCAAAAAACCTAAATGCATTCACAAATAACATAGAAACAAGCCTATAAAGCCAGTGACATTCAAATTAGCATCATTCATTTAAAGAGATGCTGTTGTTGTTTTGCAGATACTCACCTGTGTCTTGGGAAGAGCTGCCGCCACACGTGTTCTGGTCAGTCTGGCCTCTCAGCTAACAGAGCATGCGGTGTCTCAGTTCTTGCCTCACTTTTCTGTGTCAGAATCAAAGTGATTTTTTAGGTCAGTAGCACAATAAGCCATTGGTCTTTCAGAATGTCAATGTCCATTTGGGTATAAGTCTGCCTCTGTTTTCTTGCACTAACTTGTGGCAGTTAATGTCATAGTGTTTTGGGAGAGAGGGAGCTGGGGAAAGAGAGAACAAGAGCGGGAGAAGCTGTTGGTCGCCCAGGCAAGGGACCACACCCAGGTAGTAGTCCTGCCTATGTAAACAAGCTCTAGGCTCCAGGGTCTGGGGGCTCCATGCCATCGTAACCATCCAATGCGTTCTTCTTGCCCCCTGCCCAGATAAAGCTGGTTTATCAAGGGAGGGAATTGCAGTAGAGAAAGAGTTTTATACACATAGAGCCAGCTAAACCGGAGACCACAATTTTATTTGTACTCAAATCAGTCTCCCTGAAAATTCAGAGGCTAGGGTTTTTCACAGAGAGTTTCGGGGAAGAGGAGGGGTAGTGTTGGAAACAGATGCTTGGTGTTGCAAAGAAAAATCAGCCCTGAGACAAAGGATCTCTCAGCAATGCAACGTTTACTTCCTGGACTGCAGGAAGGGTACCCCTCACTAGCCATTTTACCACAAGAGTACAATGAACAAATGAAAAGCAGACAAATTTATCCTTCGTGTATTTGGAGCTGTCCTTATGGCTGTGTCTGAGCTCCGTTGGTTGGAGCCAGATCTCACAGTCTAAACTAAAACCCAATTGGCTAATAACTTAAAATTTTTTAAACAGGTAAGGGGCATAGGCTGTAAGATGAGACATGCCTGTGAGCAAACCCAGTGCAGATATTTCAGTTAAATTACAAAAACATAGAATATACTACGTACCTGTAAGCATGGCATGTCTAACAGCCACATAGGGTAGGGCTTGCCAAAGAGTTATTAGCACACTTATGATTTATTCTTTAACAAGAAAGGAAACGTTGAAGAGGAACTTTGACTTCCCACAGGTAGCTAGGCAATGGGTGCTTGCTGCTGATTGGTTGGAGTGCAATTATTGGGTGTAAGAAATTGTCCTCATATGTGCTGGATCACTTCTGGGTGGGGCCACAGGAACAGTTGGGGGTCCAGGTGAAGCCATCATTGTCAGACATGCAAAAAACCTGAAAAGACATGGCAAAAGGTCAATCTTAGGTTTTACAATAGTGATGTTCTCTGCAGGAGTAATTGCAGAAAAGTGCATATCTTCAAGGACTAAGCTCTGATGTTTTTTATCTTGCCCAAATTCCTATCTAAGGGATCTGGAGAGTCATGCCCTATATGCCATAAATTCTCACCAGATGGGTTTTGTTTAACCCTATATATGGTGACTTATTTTCCAAATGGACTCCGACATAACGTTACAACACAAGGAAGAAAATCAAAATATTTTACCCCAAAACATGTTTATTTGCCATATCTTGAAATGGCCCTGCAAGCCATCCTTTCTGGGGGAATATCTGCATCCGTAAAGAATCTCTATTAACATAGCTAGATCTTTTTCTTCCAAGTCCTCCCAATCCTAGAGATCACCTAAGAATCTGGCACCCTTTATAGACCTGAATAGAAAACATTTGTCATCTATTGTCTCTAAAAGCAGCCACTATAAGACTTCAAAGGAACCTTGGTCTCCACCATCTTTTATCTTAACCTGAATATTTCCTTTCTATCAATCCCAGGTCTTTAGACAAACTCAACCAATTGTCAACCAGAAACTGTTTAAATTTACCTATAGCCTAGAAGCACCCACTACCACAACATCAAGTGGGCCTGCTTTCTGAAACAAACCAATGTATTCCTTAAATCTATTTGATTGATGTCTCATGCCTCCCTACAATTTATAAAACCAAGCTGCACCCCAACCACCTTGGGCACACATTCTCAGGACCTCCTGAAGGCTGTGTCACAGGCCATGGTCACACATACATGGCTCAGAATAATATTTTACAGAGTTAGGCTCTTTTCATTGACATTTTGTAACCTCTGGAATAATGGCTGACAACTATTTATGTGTACACCTTAAAGAATTCAGGCTCCTTTCATCCTCCTAGCCTGGTGGCCTCTTATTAGCTTTATGAAGGCAGCTTAGTTTGGGGGAAGGGCTATTATCATTTAAACTATAAACTGAATGTCCCCCAAAGTTAGCGTGGCCCAGACCCAGGAATGATTAAGAGCAGTTTGAAGGCTAAAGGAAAGAAGGGGGTTCATTAGATCAGATTTCATAATTTTTTCACAGCTATAATTTTTGCAAAGATCGTTTCACCACCTTCAGAAGGGATTGCGTGGATGGAGGGAGTGGTGGCAGACATACTTCTTCTTGGCCAGGTGAACGGTCACAAGCACACATCTGAAAACAGCTCATCATCTCAACAGAGGTTGGTCTATGCCCCGTGACAGCAGAGGGCAGATGACAGTATCAGGAGCAGCTTCTCTTTACAGTGAAAGACCACTTGCTTCCCCTCTGAGGATTGCTGTTTTCTGTGGCCTTCTTAAAAAGATGGCGTTCATTGGCCCACATTTGACAGACCTGAGCCTTGGGAGGTGGAGTAGTCTTCATTCTTCTGGCATTTCCAAATCAATACCAGTCCCTGCTCTTGCTCCTTGGAAGGCTGTGCCTCATCTTGGCCAACATTCATTGGCTCTCTCTACTGCGGTCCCTCACCCATATCCCAGTGAGAGTCTCTCATTCATACACTTGGAAGTCAGCTTCATTGTCTTCACTGACATCTCCAATCCTGTGGACATTTTTTCTGATTTCATTTGTGCTGCAAGCTCAGCCACTGAACTTTGCTGCTCTTTGACTGACTTTCCCAGCATTGAGGGCTTTTCACCAGCCCTTTACTTCAGCCCTCTACTCACGTAGCTGCTATGTGCACCTTGCCATCACTTAGAACTCTTCCACCTCGGAATGCTTAACTTTCCATGTCTTACTCTCTGGCCATGCATTTATCCCTTCCCTCTCATTATCCCTGTTCTTTGACATCCAAGTATCTCTGATTGCTCTAATTTATTCTCTCCTATCACTGTACCTTAACTTTACATCCTTACAGCCTAGACTTCATGATCCATTCTTTATCCACTCATTTGCCAAAATCATCAGTTCCTTCGATCTGTTGTCCTTCTGTTACATGTGCCCCATAAAACTCTAACTCCAGATCAGCTTAACTGTCTGATTTCTGTGTTTTCTTGTATTGCAAACGTCTCCAACTGGAGAGACTGAGATTAAACTCAAAGTTGCTCAGCAATTCTTTTATATTTGTCTTTTTTATTCCCCACAGAGCTTATTTCAAACATCATACCTTCTCAAGTCTTCCACCCCTGCATGCTTTCTCATGCAATTAGCAGGGAACTAAGTTTCTATTTTTATAACGGAAGTCCATTCTATAGAAACCACCTCCATTGTCTGCTACCTAAAACTTAGCTACACAGCCATTCATTCTTACGTCCTGATTAAAAGAAGAGAAGAATTTACCCACTGCCTCATCACCTCCACCAGGCTAATTCTAGTCTTGGGCTAATTTTTCCACTCCTTTTCCAGATCAGATCTCTCACTACCTCTCAAGAAACTTTGTTGTTCATCAGTTTTCTCTTTTCTCTTTTATAGCTTCAGCTACTTTATGTCTATTGGTATTTTTACATCAGCATTTAAACACAGCAAGTTTATCTTACACTTATTTAGAAATGAAACACTCATTCAATCTCATGTCTCTTTTTACCTGTCACATCTTTCTTTTTTAATGGTCAAATTGTATTGTATTGTATTTATTATTTTAGATTCAGGGATGTGTGTGCCAGTGTCTTACGTGGATATATTGTGGAATGGTGAGGTTTGGGCTTCTAGTCTACCCATAAACATTGTACCCAATAGGTAACTTTTAACCCTTCTTTTCTCCTTCTCTTCCCAACTAGATCTGTCAGAGGCGTTCAAACCAGAGTGACTCCATTTTGTGTGAGGGCTGAAAAAATGAGGCTGCGACTTGCTGCGCTGCATTCTCAGAGAGTTAGGCATTCCTCGCCTCTAGATGTTTATGGTTAAGAGAACAAATTAGTAATGATTACTGAACAGACCCAGACTTGAGAGTGTCCAGACACTGTGATATCTAGAGAACAAAGGCACTCCTAATTTTCTTTTAAAGATAATATTTCCTTTAATGATAATAACATTGATTATTGCAAAATATAGTAATTAAGAAAATTAATCCTTTATCACAAACCCTTGTAGCAGAGCACATCTCCCCGTATATATCAGCATTGTACCTAGGGTATACCTCCTCTTACTTTCAGGAACATCCTGCCTATGGAGTAGCTGTCCTTTCACTATTTTACTTTCCCTTTTTTTTTTCTGAGATGGAGTTTTGCTCTTGTCACTTGTACAATAGTGAGATCTCAGCTCACTGCACCCTCCACCTCCTGAGTTCAAGATATTCTCCTGCCTCAGCCTCCTAAGTAGCCAGGATTACAGGTGCTAGCCACCACACACAGCTAATTTTTGTATTTTTAGTGGAGATGGGGTTTCACCATCTTGACCAGGCTGGTCTTGAACTCCTGACCTCAGGTGATCCGGCCGCCTCAGTCTCCCAGAGTGCTGGGATTACAGGTGTGAGCCACCGTGCCTGGTCTCACCACTTTACTTTCTTAATAAACTTGCTTTTACTTTGCCCTGCAGACTCACTCTGAATTCTTCTTGTGCAAGATCAAAGAACGCTCTCTTGGGGTCTGAACTGGGACCGCTTTCCTGTAACATCTTCGCTGAAAGAGTTTTCCACTCACATTGTGTTCACTTAATCAATCAGCTCCCACGCACTCCTTCATCTATAGCCTGCTAGCTGCTAGACCCATCCTTGCACCAAAGCACCTCTTGAACCTTGTCTACCTGTCGCTCAGTCCAACGCAGGCTTTCTTCTTTATCTTACCTTCTCTCTGTAACAATTGACACTGTAGACCACTCCCAGATAGTCAACACTCAAACTTAGCTTCCATCACACTGTACTCTCTTGGTTTTCCTCCTCCTCCTTTGCCTGTTGTTTCTTGAGCTAATCTTCATCTGCTTCTTTCACTTGAGAGGTTCTTGAGATTCTCTCTTGCACCCTCTTCTCTGCTTACTTTTTGCATCCTTTCTGGGAAGTCTCAATAATTACCATGACTTCAAGCTGCAGAAACAACATGGATGAATTTGAATTTCAGACAGGGGATGCCATTCAGAGGTGAATAATAATCATCACTGGGAACATTTTCAGCCTCTGGGCCTGAACTGAGGGTTATATTGAGTAACTGACTCAGACGCTACTAAAGGAAAGTGAAACTAACAAGGCTTTCAGTGATTATGGAAGGCTGAAATGATGTGTCAGAAACTTAAGGAGACCCAAAAGTGTGGCCTCTTTTTTTCATAGAACATGTATTGAACTTTGGGATGGCTTGTATGTGGTGAATTAAAGATGATCATAAGTTCTTTCACATTTCTTCCATTGAGAGTTGGGATTCATGTCCCTCACCCTTGAATCTAAGCAGGCTCAGTGACTGCTTTGACAAATACGATACTACAGAAGTGAAGCTGAAACAAATTCTAAGCCCAGGCTTTAAGAGATTGGCAGCTTCCATTTCCTGCCTCTTAGATCTCAAATATCATGCTGTGAGAATATCCAAATAGCTACATGGACCCGCCCATGTGGAGAGGAATCCTAGCCAATAGCCTCAGCTAAGCTCCCAGCCAACAGCCAGCACCACTTTGCCAAACATGTGAGTAAGCCATCACAGAAATGGATTCTTTCAAACCCAGTTGAACCACTCCAGCCAATGCTCCACAGCAAAGAAGTGAGCCGTCCCTATCAGACCTTTCCCAAATTGCAGATTCGTGATCAAAATAAATGGCCCTTATTCCTTTAAGCAACTGAGTTTCGAGGTGGTTAGGCAGCACTAGATAACTGAGACGCACAGAGGGCCTTAAAAACGTCAAATGCTTCTCAAAGGCTCAGTAAAATCTTTCGTAATCTAGGAGACTTAGGAAAAGGAGTTCTCCAGAGGGAGTTAGCCTGATTCAAACACTCAGCTTGTCTCTTCTTCAAGGAATTTACTAATGAACTCGATGTCAGAGCTGGTGGGGAGAGCTGGATTATTGGTGGAGAGGTGGGTTATTGCTAGGGGAAGCAAGAGGCAAAAGAGCTAAGTCCAAAACTTCTGAAGTACAGAAACAAATTCTCGGTAGTGTCCCAGGGATGAGGAGGCAGAAATCTATCAGGCAGTTGAGAAAAATGTCCAGAAGGGTCACTCACCCTACCCCCCAAAATAAGGATTTTATAAAGGACAAAGTCATACTAAGACTCATAACCAGTCTTGTATCAGTTCAATCCATAAATGAGTTGAGGTGATTAGACAACTGCCTTATATGCCTAACAAGAAAGCAAGAGAAAATAGTTACTGGTGAAAAATATCACCTGGAGCTTTTATGAATCTTTTTGGACACGGTCTAGAGTATTGTCAAAACTTACCAGACTACTGACAATGCAAGAATTTGCAGTCTATACTCAGGAGAAAATATAAAGCAATAGAAGCAGACCCACAGAAAACCAGACATGGGTGTAGAGACAAGAGCTTCAAAGTCATTACGGTTAATATGTTAACACGAACACAGGGGCTGGGGGCAGTGGCTCACGCCTGTAATCCCAGCACTTTGGGAGGCTGAAAAGGGCAGATCACGAGGTCCAGAGATTGAGACCGTCCTGGCCAACCGGTGAAACCCTGTCTCTACTAAAAATACAAAAAAAAATTAGCCAGGTGTCGTGGTGCACCCCTGTAATCCCAGCTACTCAAGAGGCTGAGGCGGAAGAATCACTTGAACTGAAAGGCGGAGGTTGCAGTGAGCCAAGGTTGCGTCACCGCACTCCAGCCTGGTGACAGAATGAGACTCTGTCTCAAAGAAAAACAAAAAAAAGAACATAGGAAAGATGTACAAAAAAGAATAAAAATAAAGAATTTCAACAGAGGACTATGATCCATAAAAGAATCAAATGAATGGTCTAGAAATATAAAATACAGTGTTCAAAATTAACATATCATTTTATGGGCTTAAAATCAGACCAGAAACTTCAAAAGACAAAATTAATGAAACCAAAGATAGATCAATAAGAAATAAGGTGAAGCACAGAGAAAAAGATCAAAGTTGAAGGCAAAAGCAAAGGTATAGTCAGACAAAGGTTGAGAACCTTTTTCTCCAGACAGCTAGAACTATAGGAACATTTTCAAAAGGTCTTTGAGCTGAAGGAAAATAATTTAAGATCGAGGCACAGCACTAGAAGAAGAATGGAAAGCACTAGAAACTGTGAATATGGGTGTAAATACCAAATAATATTGGTGGTTTATATGAAAATTAAGAATATCTTGTTTTTTAATGAAAAGTAAAGTAAATGGAGATGAATTGTGTAATTCTTGCATTGTTTGAGACATCATACAAGCATTAATTTTTTAATAAGGTGGGTTATAATTAGTTAAGCCTGCAGATTTTACAACAATATAACACTAAATAATTAAAAAGAAAGAAGAAAACTTTAAAAATGTATTTGATTAATCTAAACATGAACAAAAGGAATAAAAGAATTAAAACAAACACAAGGTACAAATTGTGGAGAAATATTATTGATTCATCCCCAGAATATCCACAGTTAAGCCATTAAATCAAGCCATTTGGTTAAGTCATTGAACACCTGTCAGATGAACTTGGTGTTCTCCGCAGTTGTACCCACAGGGTGAAAACTGATAGACGGGCCCATAAATTTACCGGGTGAGGCCCAGGAAATGTGAACAGCACTGACTTTAGCTGCACCCCAATAAGCTGCATGCACAGCACCCTACCCTGCCTCGTTGGATCTCCCAAGACTACCTGAAATAGACCTCCCTCTAGCATCTTTCAAAAATCCCACTGTGGAGGGTTTGTTCTAGAAGTATTTGTCCCCCGGATTGTATGCCCTCTCTTTCCCTCAGTCGCTCTTCCCTGTTTCCCTCAATCACTCAGGTCTCTTTCTCTCAGTCACTCAGGTCTCTGCTGCTGCTGGACTCCATTCTTTGCTCAAGTAAACACCTTTGCATTGCATCGACCTAAGTAAATGATAGACATTGAGATTACTATGACTACCCTCTTTGGTATGGTATGTATTGACATTTAACACCTTAAAAGGGGGATAGAGCAGCACACCCAGCAAGCGGTCAGAGTGATATCACAACACGAACCTTTTTTTAAAAAGGTAAACTGAAGTCCAACTATATCAGTAATACGTGAAAGATTGCCAAGCAGAATAAGAAAAGCAACTATGTACTCTTTGTAATACAACACTTTACAGACAGTCCCTCAACTTCCAATGGTTTGCTTTATGGCCTTTTGACTTCAGGATGGTGCAAAAGTGATTCACATTTGGTGGAAACCTGACTTCATTTTAGAATTTTGATTTTTTTCTGGGCTAGCAGTAGATGATAAGATACTCTCTGGTGACGCTGGGCAGATAGCAAGCCACAGCTCCCAGTTAGCCATGCGATCATGAAGGGTTAACAATGGATACTTCACAGTGTACTGTGTTTCCAGGATTTTTTGGATTTTGTGTTTTATATTTTTGCATCCCTTTGTTACAGGAAAGAGGTCCTGATCCAGATCACTAGAGAGAGTTCTTGGATCTTGTTCAAGAAAGAATTCAGGGCAAGTCCACAGGGCAAAGTAAAAGCAAGTTTATTAAGAAAGTAAAGGAACAAAAGAATGGCTACTCCATGGACAGAGCAGTCCTGAGGGCTGCTGGGTGCCTGTTTTTATGGTTATTTTTTGAAAATATGCTACACAAGGGGTGGATATTTTATGCCTCCTCTTCTTAGACCATAGCTTCCTGACATTGCCATGAGAGTTTATAACTCTGGTGGGAGTGTACCAGTGAGGATGACCAGAGGTCACTCTCAGCGCCATCTTGGTTTCGGTGGATTTTAGCTGGCTTCTTTCCTGCAAACTGTTTTATCAGCAAGGTCTTTATGATCTGTGTCTGGTGCTGACCTCCTATTTCATCTATCTCAGCCTGTGACTTAGATTGCCTTAACCGTCTGGAACTGCAGCCCAGTAGGTCTCAGCCTTATTTTACCCAGCTCCTATTCAAGATGGAGTCACTCTGGTTCACACACCTCTGACACCTTCATGTCTGCAAAATGCCCATCTGTGTATAGTATTCATCACAGTAGGATTTGAGTGATGTAATTTTGCCCCAGTTCACACTTACTTACCTCTAGACCAAGGTAAGTGTTTGGAGCCCATCTAAGATAGGCTAAGTTAAGCTATGATGTTTGCTAGGTTAGATGCATTTAATGCATTTTCAACATGGAATATTGTCAGCCAACGATGAATTTATTGGGATGTGACCCCATTGAAAGTTGAAGAGCATGTATAAAGACATAGAAAGGTTAAAAGTAAAAAAAGAGGGTTAAAAGATATACTGTCCTGATAGCAGCTAGAAGAACCTATACCTATATTCATATCAGAACCTTGTACCTATATTCATATCAGATAAATATGAATATTTTTATATTTACCTCATTTTATTTGAGGTACTGATTAAAAAATAATTCAAGAGGAAAACAGAACAGTTCTTTTCCCCTCAAAAAACAAACCTCTGAAACATATAAAGCTAAGAGTGATAGAAGTATTTTTTAAGTAGACCAATTCTCAATCATGGTCTTGAAGATTTTAACACTCTTTTTTTCAGATTTTAACTGATCAAACCAGCAGAGATCATATGCTTGGCCATAAAGAAAGCTCTTCAAAATACCTCAGAATTGATATCATACAGATTATGTCTTAGACTGCAGAAAAAAATGAATTAAAAATAAATAGCAAAGAGATAAGTTAAAGATCGCCAAATGTTTAGAAATTAAGTAAAACATTCCTAAATAACTCATGGGCAACGAAGAAATCATGATGGAAATTAGGGAGTATTTTGAATTGAATGCTAATAAGCTAATAAAACATGAAAACTTGTAGGCTGCTGCTAAAGAGTTACTCAGATATTTTTGAGTTCTAAATACACTCACTGGAAATAAAGAAAGCTTAAAAATCTAAATTTCTATACCAACAAGCTAGAAAAAGACTTGTGTTTTATATCCAAAAAAAATTAGATAAGAGTAGAAGCTTTAAAACTAGTTCTTTGAAAACATTAATAGAATTAACAAATTGCTAGTAAGGCCAATTTAGAAGATGGCTGGAAAAAACTGACAAATTAGTAATATTAAGACAGAAAAGAGGAACAAAAATATATCTTCTAGAGACATTAAGAATAATATATGGATACTATAGTTTTATGTCAAAGCTTTAAAAATTTAGATAGAACACAGTATTCCTAAGAAAATGCATCAAAAGTGACAGAAGAAGAAATGTTAAAAAACAGAATCGTCTCATATCAATTGAGTCTGTCATTAAAAACCTTCACACAAAGAAAACTCCAGGACAGGTTGTTTCACTGATAAAATTTTCCAAATATTGAAAAAAGAAACCATACTAAATTTAAACAACATATCCAGAAAATAGAAAAACCCGGAATGCTATATATATATGGTTTGGATCTGCGTCCCCATCCAAACCTCATGTAGAATTGTAATCCTCACGTGCCAGGGGAGGGACCTGGTGGGAGGTGATGACCATGGGAACAAACTTCCCTCATGCTGTTCTCATGATAGTGAGTGAGCTCTCACAAGATCTGTTGGTTTAAACGTGTGCTACTTCCCCTCCGCCTCGCTCTCTCTCCTGCTCTGCCGTGGTAAGATGCGCGTGCTTTCCCTTCACCTTCCACCACGATTGTAAGTTTCCTCAGGTCTCCTAGACATGCTTCCCGTTAAGCCTGCAGAATGTGAGTCAGGTAAACCTCTTTTCTTCAGAAGTTACCCAGTCTCAGGTAGTTCTTTATGGCAGTATGGAAACAGACTAATACAACTACCCAACATTTTTATTAGGTCAGCATAGACTTGATATTAAGACCTAACAAGATGCAAAAAAGAAAGAGATGATGAGAAAAGGAAGAAAGGGAGGGAGGGAGGGAGGGAAGGAAAGATGGAAAAAAGAAAGGGAGGGAGGGAGGGAGATTATAGGCCAATATCCCTCATGACCGTAGGTGCAAAAATCTTAAACAAAAAAATAGTAAATAAAATAAATAAATATATGATGTACATTGTAGAATTTATTTGAAGAATGCAAAGTCAATTTGCTATTAGAAATCAAACAAATAACATCATTTACTACATTAATGATAAGGACATCTACTATCATCATTTCAATTCAATATTGCTCTAGATGTTCTAGTGAGTGCAGTAGAGCAGAAAATAGACACAAAGCTTAAAGATTTTTAAGAAAGAAATAAATTATCTTCTCTAAAGATGACATATTTTTTGTGTGTAAAAAATAAAAAAAAAAATCTTTATTCCACGTAAAGACTGAATTTAATGTATCCCTGGATATAATGTCAATACGTGAAAATCTGTTTTATTGCTATATATTAGCAATGAACAATTTGAAATTGAAAGTAAACGATAGCACTTAAAATAGCACTAACAAACCCCATCAAATAACCAGAAATAAATCCCCGCAAAAGAGATACCAGGCGTCTACGTCTTTTAGTTTTTACTACAAAACATTGCTGAGAGATGTTAAAGACCTAAATAGAGAGGTTTGCCATCTTTACAAATTGGAAGACTCAGTGTTTTTAAGATGTTATTTCTGCCCAGTTTGATCTAAAGATTCAATGATATCCAAATTGAAGCCCTAGGAAGCTTTTTAATTTTAGTAATTGGCAAGATATTCTAAACTTTATCTGGAAATGCAAAGCACTTAGAATAGCCATGACAGTCTTGAAGAAAAACAAAGTTGGAGGATTTACACCAGCAAGTTTATGAATTACTACAAAGCGATAGTAATTAAGATATGGTATAAGCTGGGGATGGTGGCTCATTTCTATAATCCCAACACTCCAGGAGATTGAAGTGGAAGGATTGCTTGAGCCCAGGAATTCGAGACCAGCCTGGGAAACACTGTGAGACCTCATCTGTAAAAAAAATATAGAAAGTTAATTGAGTGTGGTGGCACATGCCTGTAGTCCCAGCTAACTCAGGAGGCTGAGGTGGGAGGATTACTTGAGCCCAGGAGTTTGAGGCTGCAGTGAGCCATGATTTTGCCACTGCATTCCAGCCTGGGTGATACAGTGAGACTATACAAACAAACAAACACCACACATGATATGGCCCAAGGGTATATAAATACATCAGTGGAAGGGGGCCCAGAAGCATACCACTTTTTATATGGCCGCCTGATTAATTTGACACTGCTAAAATTCTGTAATGAGAAGAATGATCTTCCAATAAGCAGTGGTAGGTCCATTGGATATCTGCCCAGGAGAAAACAACGAAGCCTGACCTCCACCCATATCATACACCAAAACAAATTAGAGGTGGATTTATAGACTTACATATAAATGATTAAATAATGAATCTTTTGGAATAGAACATGACAGAATATCTTCTTTTAAAAAAATTACTTTATTAAAATATGATTAACAGATTGAAAGCTATACATGTTTAATGTATACAACTTGACGAGTTTGGGGATAAGTATATACTCCTGAAACCATCACCACCATAAAGTTCATAAATATATTTATCAATCCATTAACTTTGGAAGTTCCTGCCCACTCCCTTTATTATTATTTTATGTGTGTGTATGGGGAGATATTAACATTTAACATAAGATCCACCCTCTAAGTAAATGTTAAGTATAAAATACAGTATTGTTAGTTACAGACACTATACTGTATAGTAGATCTCTAGAACCTATTTATCCTGTATAACTGAAACACTGTAACCTTTGGCTATAACCCCCTCATTTCTCCTTCCCCACCCTCCTGGTAACCAGCATTCACTCTGCTTCTACGAGTTTGACTATTTTAGATTCCACATATACATGAATAAATGAGATCACACAGAATTTGTCTTTCTGTGTCTGGCTTATTTCACTCAGCGTAATGTTCCCCAGGTCCATCCTTGTTGTTAAAAATGACAAGATTTCTTTCTTTTTCTAGGTTAAATAGTGTGCATGCATGTATACACCACACTTTCTTTCTCCATTTGTATGTCAGTGGACATCTACGTTGTTTCCACGTCTTTGCTGTTAGGAATAATGCTGCAGTGAACGTGGTGGTGCAGATATATCTTCAAGATCCTGATTTCAATTCCTTTGGATAAATCATCTAGAAGTGGGATTGCTGGATCGCATGGTGGTTCTATTTTCAACTTTTTAGGAAACTTTATTGGATTCCTTAACGACTGTAACCATTCACATTCCCACCAACAGCATACCAGTATTCCCTTTCCCCATATTCTCCCAAACACTTGTTATATTTTGCTTTTTCAATACTAATGACCCGAGCAGGTATGAAGTGATATCTCATTGTGGTTTTGATTTATGTATCCCTAATAATTGGTGATGTTGAGCCCTTTTTCAGTTACCTGTTGGCCATTTGTATGCCTTCTCTTGAGAAATGTCTATTCCAGTCTTTGCCCACTTTTTAAATTGTATTATTATTATTATTATTATTATTATTATTATTGCTTTTGAGTGGCAGGTGTTCCCTGTATACTTTGGATTATCTATTTATTTATTTATTTTGAGATGGAATCTTGCTCTGTTGCCCAGGCCGGAGTGCAATGGCGTGATCTCAGCTCAGTGCAACCTCTGCCTCCCAGGTTGAGGTGATTCTCCTGGCTTAGCCTCCTGAGGAGCTGGGACTACAGGTGCACACCACCACGCCCAGCTAATTTTTATATTTTTAGTAGAGACGGGGTTTCACCATGTTGGCCAGGTGGGTCTCGAACTCCTGACCTTAGATGATCCACCTGCCTCGGCCTCCCAAAATGCTGGGATTGCAGGTGTGAGCCACTGCATCCAGCCTATATTTTGGATATTAACCCCTTATTAGATGTGAGGTTTGCAAACATTTTTTCCCATTCTATAGGCTTCTTTTTAACTTCGTTGCTTTTTTCTTTTGGTATGCAGAAGCTTTTCAGTATCACTTGATCTGCTTTTGGAATTAGTTAACATATTAATTATTAGGATTAAATTCCTGTTACTTTTTGCAGATCACGTTTATGCCTTTTTATTTCATTAATCAGAGAACACTTTTCAGATCTTACCTTAGAAGTGAGGGTATGTGCCTCCTTTTTCATTTACAATTTTATTTATTTGAGTCTTCTCTATCTCCTTAAGTTAGTTTAGCTAAAAGTGTCAATTTCATATCTCTTTTCAAAAAGAAAAAACAACCGTTAATTTTATCGATCTTTTCTATTGTTTTTCTAGTCTCCATTTTATTTATTTATGCTCTGATCTTTATCATTTCCTTCCTCTTGCTAACTTTGGGCATAGTTTATTGCTGTTTTTCTACTTCCTTGTAAAGTTAACTTTTTTATTTGCCGTATTTCTTTTGTCTTAATGGAGGCATTTATTGCCATAAACTTCCCTCTTAAAACTGTTTTTTACTGTATCCCATAAATCTTGGTAAGCTGTATTTCCATTTTTGTTTACCTCAAGATATTTTCGTATTTCTGTTTTGATTTTTTCTTTGACCAATTAATTAGTTGTTCAGGAGTGTGTTGTTTCATTTCCACATATCTGTGAATTTTTCGGTTTTCATTCTGTTACCGATTTCTAGTTTCATACCACTCTGGTTAGAAAGGATACTTAATATGACTTTAATCTCCAATTTGTTGAGACTCATTTTGTGGCCTAACATGATCTACTTTGGAGTATATTCTGTGTGCTCTGTAGAAGAATGCGTACTTTGCTGTTGTTGGATAGAATGTTCTGTATATGTCTTTCAGATCCATTTGGTCTAATGTGTTCAAGTCCACTGTTTCCTTATTGATTTTCTTTCTGAATGATTTAGTCATTGTTGGAAGTGTGGTATTAAAGTCCCCTACTATTATTGTGTTGCTATTTCTCTCTTCAGTTCTGTTAATGTTTGTTTAATATATTTAGATGCTCTGAAGTTGGGGACATATATATTTACAATCATTGTATCCTCTTGATGAACTGACCCTTTGATCGTTATATGATGACCTTATTTATCTCTTTTACAGTTCTTGGCTTAAAGTCTAGTTTGTCTGATATATACATAGCCACCTCTGCTCTCTTTTGGTTAAAATCTGTATAGACTATATTTTTCTGTTCCTTTGCTTTCAGCCTATATGTATTCTTAAAGCTAAAGTGAATATTTTGTAGTCAGTATATTGCTGAATTTCGTTTCTTAAATCTGTTCCGCCTTTCAGTGTTTTTGATTGGATGATTTAATCTATTCATATTTAAAGTAATTATTGATGGGTAAGGCCTTATCATTGCCATTTCATTGATTGCTTCCAGCTTGTTTTGTAGTTTGTATGTTTCATTATTTCTCTCTTGCTCTCCTTTGTGATTTGATTATTTTTTATAGTGGTATGCTTAGACTCCTTTCTCTTTACCTTTTGTTTTTCTACTAGAGGTTTCTGCTTTCTGATTACCATGAGACTTAAATAACAATCTTATAACAGCTTGTTTTAAGCTGATAACCACTTAACTTTGATCACATATAAAAACTACAGTTTTACTCCCCCCTTACACTTTATGTCATTGGTGTCATAATTTACATCTTTTTATATTACACATCTAAGTTATTGTAGTTATACTTATTGTAGTATATACTCACAGAGCTGTGTTTCCTTTGTAGCACTTACCTTATATGCTATTTTATATTCTCTTATGTTATATTTGATTAGACTATAAGTTTCATGAAAGCACAGAATGTGACATTTTTGTTAACTATTATATTTCCAGCACCAAGCATAGTACTTACTACAGAGTAGTTGCTTAATATATAATTATTGAATCAGTAAATCAGTAGTAATTGCATTTATGTGTAATTGGCTGTTTAATGTCCATTTTATCTCCATAAGGGCAAGAACATCTGTCTTTTTCACCAATGCATCTTTGGGGCATAATGCTAAGTAAATGATCCTCTATTGAAATGTGCTGAATGAATGAATGAATGAATGAGTGAATGATAAACAAAAGTGAATTATAGCTACCTAGGAATTAAGGAAAAGATAAAAAGGGAGTTCAGGCAGTTGGCTTAAGGTGAGATGCAGCTTTGGCATTTAATAACCAAAGGCCAGAGCACTCCCCTGGCAGTGACCCACTCTCTCAGCTTCCACCTGTACTTCAATACAGTTCAGTTCAAAACTGTCAGTCCGTCCATCACTTAGGCATTCCGAGGAGACCAAGCAGAGATACACCTGAGAACGGCAGTGATACGGTGTGGCTGTGCTGCCCCTAAATCCCACCCTGAACTGTAATAATCCCTATATGTCAAGGGTGAGGCCAGGTGGAGATAATTGAATCATGGGTGGTTTCCCCCTGCTGTTCTCGTGATAGTGAGTGAGTTCTCCCAAGATCTGATGGTTTTATAAGGGGCTCGTCCCTTAGAAAATCTTCCTCTGCCCTTCTCCTTCCTGCTGGCTTGTGAAGACGCTGCATTGCTTCCCCTTCACCTTCTGCTATGATTGTAAGTTTCCTGAGGCCTCCCCAGCCATGCTGAACTGTGAGTGAATTAAACCTCTTCTTCTTCTTTTTTTTAAATAAATTACCCAGTCTTGGCAGTTCTTTATAGCAGTATGAAAATGTACTAATACAGATTGGGACCTTTTCATTCCACCTTCAAATCATGCACTTTCTAGTCAGCCACTTTGTCTACCCAGCCATAAAGTCAGTCTTGACTAGAGAAGGTCTGGTGCCGATCACACTGTACCTCCTCTCTACACAACATTTGCAACAGCTTCCATTGTCTGGAAGGGAAAAATAAACAGAGAAACATTGAGAAAGAGTGAAGCAAACACTGATCAAGAGGGAGTTTGGGGGAGTGTGGGAAGGGCAACCCCAACATCATGTCTGCTTATTGCTGGAGAATAAGCTTTAAGATCTCACTGCAAATGGATTTCTGTTTCTTTTTTTAAATTTGCTTTTGTTGTTATTGCTTTGCTTTTATTTTTTAGCAAAAGAGCTCTTTCCTTGTCCTGATGTAAGAAAGTAAAGATAGTCCCTTGGGGACAGAGCAGTGTTTCCCAAAGTTTTTGTTGCTATTGTTTTAAAAACACACATATGCATTTGGGGTAACTATAATACTCCCCACTCCCTGATATATTCTGGTAGCTTCATTCTACCAGAAGTTTCTGTCTCCCTGGGTAGCTATTTTACATGCTGTGTATGTTGGAATGTTTTCAGGCTTCATATATGGTATTCTTATATTACAAATAATTATTTTCTTCACTTAGCACAGTCCTGCCTTCTTCAACTATGTAAAGGAAAGCCAAAAGAAAGTTTTTGTGCTTGTGCTCAAGGCACCAATTTACAGGGTAAGAAATAACAGGAGGTAGATATAACCTCGAAGAGAAGGTGACATTTCTGTGTACAGTCAGGGCTCCTTAACAAGCCACTCATCACCATGCCCCATCTAGTGATTATTCCTCCAAGTGTCTATATTTTAATATGTTAAGAGGTGACATAGCAGGGTGTGGTGGCTCACACCTGTAATTCCAGCACTTTGGGAGGCCAAGACTGGAGGATCACTTGAGCCCCGCAGTTTGAGACCAGCCTGGACAATATGGTGAGACTCTGTCTCTACAAAAAATACAAAAATTAGCCAGGCATGATGGTGCACACCTGTGGTCCCAGCTAGTAGGAAAGCTGAGGCAGGAGGATCATTTGAGCCCTGGACGTAAAGGCTGCAGTAAGCCAAGGTCACACCAATGCACTCCAGCCTGAAAACCAGAGTAAGACCCTATCTGTCTTAAAAAAAAAAAAAAAAAAAAAAAAAGAGTGACATACATTATGAATAGAAGCATAGATATTTTAGATACAAGGTTTTTGTTGATGTGCTGTTGTTAACCACAGGAGAAACAAATTGAGGTGGGAATGATGCAAAACTAACAGATAAGAAGCTCCAGGACTTTTTAACAGTTACAGTCCTCTTGGAGTCTGTACTTCCATTTAAATGAGTTTATCAGAATAATTTTAGTCTCCTGATGGGTTGGAACTCCTCATTGGTCAGCTTTTGTAGAAGAGTAGTAGGCATGTGAAGGAATAACATAGGTGATGTTTCCCAAACTGAGGGAAAGACCCATGGTACAGGTGCTCAATGACTGTGAAGTGACTGTGGGTGGAATGACTAAACTACTCAGTGTGCCGCTAGTCATTTCAATTATGTTTCCATCTTTCTAATTAATCAAGGAGAAATTTGCACTTCAGTCTGGAGAGTCCTAACATAGCTATAATCCTAGTATCTCCCTTAAACAAACAGAGATGTATTCGTTCCCACACTACTCTAAAGAAATACTTGAGACTTCGTAATTTATAAAGAAAAGAGATTTAATTGGCTCATGGTTCTGCAGGCTGTACAGGAACCACAGTAGCCTCTGCTTCTGGGAGGGCCTCAGGAAACTTACAGTCATGGTGGAAAGCGAAGAGGGAGCCAGAAGCTCACATGGCAGGAGCAGGAGAAGACAGAGAGAGGGGAGGCGCTGCACAGTCTGAGACAACCAGATGTCATGAGAACTCACTCACTACCATGAGAACGGCACCAAGAGGCTGTTGCTGAAGTATTCGTGAAAGACCACCCTCAGGATCCAATCACCTCCCACCAGGCCTCGCCTCCAACACTGGGGATTACAGTTTGATGCGTGATTTGGACGGGGACAAAGAGCCAAGCCATAAGAAGAGGCAAGTCTTAGGTTTGGGGTCAATTACTCTATTATTAATATTCTTTTGTTTTTCATATCTATTATTCATGTTAGCATGTATTAGTGGCCAGTGGTACTGCTAATATTCCTCTTAGTCATTTACCCAGAGCAGGATACCCACTTTTCAGTTCAAGGTACTAGAGATTCAGTGCTTAACAAAGCGCAGTTCTTCCTTTTGTGGAATTTATGATATACAGATAAGACATTTTCTCTTAAATTACATTTAAGTCTTAAAAGGTGAGCTGTTAATTAAAGCAAAACAATTAAGCAAATGCTATTACAACAGGTGGTTCACAAATACAACAAAACAATAAAAGTGGTATTTATATGATTAAAATTGAAGAGCTATAGGTAAGTTATAGAATCAACATTCATTTCTTTCTTCTTTAGATAAAAGGACATTTATTCTGCGCCTCCTGATTTTCCAAGCATTGTATCTGATACCAAAGACAGTCAGAAGAAAGACACATTTGCTATTCTGAAAGTGCTCACAAATGGAGGGGAAAAGGTCAACCTTTGCCATCCAGCATGCACACGTCAGAGGCCACTCAAGCCTGCTGGTGTGTGCCCAGTGGCAGGTTCCTGGTGGTGGAGACCACAGAGGGGTTGTGGGCAGGTGTCAGGGAGAGGGGGCCGAGTAGGCTGCTCCAGGCATGGGGAGTGGTATGAGGAAGTCACACTAGGGCACAGCATCAAGAGCCATGAATGCTAGTCTAAGGACATTGGATCTTTCCCTGAAGGTATCAGGACACCACTGTGGGATTTTACACAGAGGAGTGGCAGGACCAGATGTGCTCGCAAGAAAATGACTCTGGCTGTTTCTCTTTGAAATTTTCATTTTTATAAGACTAAACTGATCAAAGTGTGCTGAAATTGCTGGGAACAAAAACAAGAACAAAATACCTTTTCCCCACCCCCTCACTGCTCTTCCATAAAATGAAGTTTGCTTTCTTCCTTTGTTTTCCACTTTTAAAGAGTGTGCCCAGAAAGATTTTCCAAATACTGAAAAATCACTGTTGCTTGGATGCCACTTGAGGTTACCTTCGAGCTATGTTTATCCTTTTAACAAAGTTTTTAAAATTCAATTAAGTTTTGTTCTGTTTTGTTTGTTTCAGGGATAGTGTCTTTCTGTCACCCAGTCTGGAGTGCAGTGGTGTGATTATAGCTCACTGCAGCCTCAAACTCCTGAGCTCAAATGATGCTCCCACCTCAGCCTCTTGAGTAGCTGAGACTACAGGCACACTCCACCATACCTGGCTAATTTTTAAATTTTTTTGTAGAGATAGGATCTCGCTACAGTGCCTGGGCTGGTTTTGAACTTGCCTTGAGCAATTCTCCCAACTTACCCTCCCAAAATGCTAGGATCACAGGTGTGAGCCACTGCACCCAGGCAATTATTTTTAAGAGAAAGATGGGGTCTGTCTATATTGCCCAGGCTCTAGCCTAGTGGCTATTCACAGGCGTGATCATCACATATGGCAGTGTCAAACTCCTGGGCCCAGTAGATCCTCCCGTAGGTGGGAACTCCTGGCAGAAGGCACTGCACCTGACTCTCTTCACTCTTTGCAAAAAAACAACTCCTAATCTGGATCTCATTGGACTGCTGGGACAGTCCTCTGGGATGGCTGAGGCAGGCTTCACTACTGTCACCATTCTCTAAATGAGGAAACGGACTGCTCCAAGGGGGTGGAGCCTGGGCTCAATCCGATAGATCCTCATTTTGGCTGTTCCACTACACCACAGTCCAGGAAAGATAAAGGAATGATTTCCCACCTGGCTCTCCAGGCTTTGCTGAGTCTTTGCTCACAGTAGGTCTTTCACACCATCACATGATGGGGGTCACAGCTCTTCAGCTCATCCTCTTTGTCTCCCTTAATGACTGTTCTGCACTCTTCCACTCTATGACCATATTGAATACGCCTTTGTGAAAAGACGACTTTCATTTCACTTTTATACTCAAATGATTTTTCACAGTAATTTTTTCCTAACCCTTTCCAGTAGGGCTCGGCAATAATGTCAAAACTTGCTTCTGATAGACCCTCTTTGGTTGGGGAGTGCTTTTCTCTCAGCTTCTTTAGGTTTTATTACCGGCCTGGCATTGTAGGGTAGATGCTCTCTGCTAAATTTTTTCATCTTTATTTCCCCTCCTCTGAGAAGCAGATTATTACTCTACTAAATGCCTTGAGCAAAACTTAATTCATTCTACTGATTCACATCTGTAGAACAAGCGCTGGTGGGAAGGACTGTGTGAAATGAAATCAGAACTGAAGCTTACACAGTTAAAAAAAAAAGGATGAAGAAAGAGAAAGGGAAAGAAATGGGCTGACATCCGCCTCTCAGTGTGAAGGGATTAAGACGGTTTTAATTATCTCACCTGGCTTTTGTCACTGCATTTATTCTTGCTTCCTCCGTCTAGCTAATATGACAGCATACGAGCTGGTGCTCTCATCTGGATTTCCCCGCGGTAGGATAGTCGAAGAGCCCCCAGGTTAAAGAGTAAAAATCATAGTTCAACATGCTCAGAAATGTGTGATGGCAAGAGTAGAGGCTTCAGTGACGACAATCGGTCATGTGCAAAAGCCGATAATAACT
Organism: Cheracebus regulus; assembly: GCA_963574635.1. Classification (NCBI taxonomy): domain Eukaryota; kingdom Metazoa; phylum Chordata; class Mammalia; order Primates; family Pitheciidae; genus Cheracebus; species Cheracebus regulus. Next base: position 52,339 of record CAUYQU010061746.1, read on the forward strand.
GGAGACTCCGGGCTGAACACGTTATACTTAATGAATAAAGCAAATGCATTTCCAATGTGATCTGGAAGTGAAAAGAAGACGTGGTTATTGAAGGTGTTGGTGTAACGTCACGGAATGCAATCTCCAACACGTTCTCCAGTGGGAGCCAGCCAGGTAAACACAAGAGTGGGGTGTTTGCGATGGCTCACACCTGTAATCTCAGCACTTTGGGAGGCCGAGGCGGGCGGATCACGAGGTCAAGAGATCAAGACCATCCTGGACAACATAGTGAAACCCCGTCTCTACTAAAAATACAAATATTAGCCGGGTGTGGTGGTGGGCGCCTGTAGTCCCAGCTACTCAGGAGGCTGAGGCAGGAGAATTGCTTGAACCCAGGAGGCAGAGGTTGCAGTGAGCCAAGATCAGGCCACTACACTCCAGCCTGGCACCTGGTGACAGAGCGAGACTCTGTCTCAAAAAAACAAAAACAAAAACAAAAGAATGGGGTGTTTGAAGGCATGGCTGTTTCTTTCATTCCACTAAAATACATGCATGCACCAACACACACAAAATCACTTCTTCTTGGCGTTTATTCTAAGAAGATGACTGGCATCAATTTCACGCTCGCTGTTTTTCTCCTCTCAAGAACTCTGTGTGACCTGACTGGGAGCAGAGAAAGGAGTCTCTTTTTTTCTTCAGTTGCTGAACACCTGAAAATTCTCCATGATAAAGACCTAGCCAGCATCCTTGAGTGTGGACCACATTAAGGGAAAACTTGACGGAAAGGAGAGTGAGTCATATACTGCAAAGCAGAGCCAATCCAGAAAACTAGAAGTAATTATTCTGATCCCTGGAGGCAGAGGAGTGAAGTGAGACAAGGGAAATGGAGACACTTGCGTTTGTCTTGGGGCTGGGGTGGGTGGGCAAAGAGAGGAGTTCTTCTGGCCATGAGGGACAAGTCTGCTCAGCAGGAGCCACGTAGACTGCCTGGTGGGAGAAGGGCAGGGTGGACGGGCCCACTGTCCTGCTCTCAGTCACTTCAGCTGGACACATCTCAAAACCTGGGCATGCAGAGCTTCCCGGTGGACCAGTCAAGTGACTGGGGTTGGGAAACAGGATCTCCTGCCTTGAGCCGTCACAGGGCTCTCTACATTGCAAGGGAGCACCCACAGGGATACAGAGACTCTTCCCTCCCTTTGGAAACATCAAAGGGAGATCCATGAAATTACTTTCCATCTGATCCTTATAACTGCATGCCCCACTGACCAGAATAAGCATGGGACAAACACATTAGTGCCCACATAAAATGGCCTTTAAAAAAGTCAGATATGATCCACTGAGCCGAATGATCTTTATAAACTGTAATCAGCAAAACCAAATTTCACAGTAAATGGGACATGGGCTATCCTGAAAGAAAAAAGAAAAAAAATCTACGCTGCAAAAATGCTGCCCCGGAATTGACCGAGACAATTCTGCATCTCTTTCTGTGCAGCCTCCAGGACAATTTGATTTTGTTTTTGGAGGCATTGTTCATCTTCGTGGTCCTGCTAGTCAGGCTGAGCCAAATGAACTCATTTATGGAATTGTGGCAGTAGCCTTGGCTTCCAGCTAAAGGCAGGGATCTTCAGATTTCTTTTTTTTTTTAAGAGACGGGACTTCACCACGTTGATCTGGAACTCCTGACCTCAGGTGATCCACCCACCTCGGCCTCCCAAAGTGCTGGGATTACAGGCGTGAGCCACCGCGCCGGCCAGGGATCTGCAGATTTGGCTGGCAGCTGAGAGGCAGTCTAGGCGTATCTCTGTTATCAGGGTGAACATAGATAAGCAATGTAAATGAATAAAATGCAAATAAAAGGCCAGACGTGGTGGGTAACTCCTGTAATCCCAGCACTTTGAGAGGCTGAGGTGGGCAGATCACTTGAGGAAAGGAGTTCCAGATCAATCTGGCCAGCACAGCGAAACCCCGTCTCTACTAACTATACAAAATGTAGCCAGGTGAGATGGTGCACACCTGTAATCTCAGCTACTCAGCAGTGCTGGGGCAGGAGAATTCCTGAACCCCAGGAGGCAGAGGTTGCAGTGAGCTGAGATTCTGCCTCTTGCCTGGGCAACTGAGTGGGACTCTGTCTCAAAAAAAAAAAAAAAAAAAACCATAAAGAAAATAATGAAATAAAGGGAATGGTCTTGATTTAGTTACCATTCCAGAGTGAATTTCCAGCAAATGCAGTGCTGCTAAATCTCAATGCTGAAGGTCTTATGAATTCTATGGGCTTTGTCCAGAGGAAAGAAACAAATAGTTTCTAGTAAGCTGTGGAAACAAGAAAGGGACTTTGTAAAATTAGACTATACAATTTAAGGACCCTCAATGTGCTTCAGAAAGACAGAGCACTATTTCGCTCTGAATCTTTCAGGAAATTGCAAAAATATTCAACCAGAACAAAAGAAACCTCCCCGTTTTTCCATAGAATGCCCTTGACTATGATTTCTAAATGTTGACATCCAGGAAGAAAAACAGAATACCCATAGTAAAAAGTCCAGCAGGGCAGGCTTACCACATTCTGGGCATGCAGGAGTTTGAAGGATGTCCAACTCCTGCAGTGGCTGAATTGAAAAGAGGCAGGAACTCTTGGTAGACTTATTGAGTAATAGCATATCCCATCTCCAAGGGTGCCTCCCAGGACAGAAGCTCTCACCACCGTCCATAGTTCAGCCCAGCTTTGACAGCTCTAGTCATTAGAAAGTCCCTCCTTTTGTTAAGCTCTGATCAGCTAGCTGTGCCTCCCACTCCTTCTCAAAGGAGACGTGAATTTTGAAATGTCTTTGCCCTGGAGCAAAATAACTCAGATATAAATACTGGGATTTCTCAAATGGAGATAAAAGGTTGATATGTATTCTCAACTGGCAATAGAAACAAATGTGCCCCATATATTCATGCTCATAAAAACATAGCTTCAGCCAATCTGAGCCTTGCATCAAGTTGAACCATAAGAAATTGTCAATTTTGTCAGTCACACATGATTGACAACTGGCTACTTTACATGATCCAACCTCCAACATGATAGTTAAGAGCACAGATATTGGAGTCAGCTCCACCGATAACCAGCCATGATCGTGGGCAAGTTACTAGCAATTCTGTCTTCATTTCCTCACCTAATAGTATTTACCTCATAGTATTAATCTTATTCTCACAGTATTTGTGAAAAGTGAATGAGTTAATACAAGTAATGCATTTAAAAGTGTTCTTAGGATATAGAAATAATTATTCATTCCCTTCTCATAGGACTTTGCTGACCCCAATTAAATAGGTTACCCTAGGTAGCCATAAAATTGTGGCTTGCAGAGCTTTCACTATAAGGAGTGTAATCAATCCATGGCCCCAGATGCTGTGCTTTGAAATCCATTGCTTTATTTTGGCCGGGGCCACACCTTACTTGAACAAGAGTGCTCCCTTGTCAAGAACTGAGCGTGGCAGGGCTACCAAAGCAGACTCATTTCTGGGAGACATGAAACTCCCCTTTGGTCAATGTAAGCTCAAGGAATCCCTGCTGGCTTTGTTGAGGCTTCCGTAGACTGCATGACAGTCTAGGATGGTTCCACCCGACATCCTCTCCCTCTCACCTTCACTTAGATTCACACCTGCCTCCTAGCCTGACATCTTTCCCAGCCTCTTCCAGCTCCCTCCATCATTTTTCTCTCTCAAGCATCTTCCTTGGGAGATTAATAAAGTCCTTCCTTGCATATTATTCCTGTCAATGTCAGCTTCTTAGAGGATCTGGATTAACACAAGTGGTACCAAGAGTGGTTTGAGAAAAAGACAGCAAGGTGCCGTTGTAAAATTATCTCACCTACTTGGCAGATCAGAAGCACATGTATGGTCCAGGGAACAAGGTGCAGTCCAACTGCTAATTTATTACTGGTAGAGGCCCTTGAAAATGTTCTTGTTGGGGCAGATGCTGCGATGGGTGTGATATCTGCATTTGAAAATATGAGGGAAACTTCTTACAAACATAGCACAATTGGCTGGCCAAGGCTAAGTGCACTGATAGCATGTTATGGGGGAATGAGAGACTAAGAGCTGTTAAGATGCACTTAATAGCTAAGTGTGGGAACCATAGGGCCTCCAGTGGTAATGGTGGTTGCATATAAAGAACTCTTTACCACCTATAGCTGAAGGGCGGGCACAACCAAAAGGAAAGCTCAAGACCTAATTATGAGGACCTCAGAGCTCCAGAGACATCAAACGCTCCTTCAAGAAGGAAATCTGGAGAGATGTCCTTAATGATGTCGACTCTACAACATTCCCTGTCCATCCACTGCGCTTGCATGGGTGGCCCATCTTTCCCTAGTAAGAGCTAGCACTTTGGCCATGCTGAAAGATGCTACAGAATCTTCTTCCCCAAAAGACACAGACACAGCCCTTGAGATCTGTCTCCATCTCCTCTCCTGCTGCCAGACTGACAGAGTGAAATCCCAAGATAATACAGATATAATCAGGATGTGTCCTGTAAGGCAAGAAAGAGACTCGACACAGCACAGGTATGGTGGCTCATGCCTGTAATTGAAGCAATTTGGGAAGCCAAGGAAGGAGGATCCTTTGAGCTCAGGAGTCTGAGATCATCCTGGGCAACAAGAAGAGACCTCATCTCTATCAGAATTTAAAAAAAATTAGCTGGGCATGATGGCACAACTACGTGGGGGATGAGGCAGGAGATCCTTTGAGTCTGGGAAGTGTAAGGTTAAAGAAAGAGAAAAGAAACACGAAATGCAGCTTAACAGTCAAAGATAGATTTATTTTAGAGAAATCCCAACAGGGGCTTCTGGCCAATTTTGGTCAGGAGTGTTTTCTCTTACAGACTAAGATTACGTATTGGTTTTAGGGTAAGGGGGCTTATTAAAAGCTTGGAATGTTTTTGTGTGGGGAAGACATTTATAGTGGAGTTGGAAAGTCTCTGGGTAGAGGGGAGGTTATCTTGGGGCTGGCATCTTCCCTGCCAGAATGGGATTATCTTGGGGCTACCATGTTTCTGGTCTGGGAGGAATTTGGAGTGTTTCTGGTCTGAGATGTTATCTGTGGTTTAGTGTCATGCTGACCTTAGCCATTAGGTGGATGCCCTTTGGATTTAGGCGGTTTTTGATTAAGGTGAATTTTTAAATGACAATGCTTGTCCAAGGCGGTGATACTCCTGCTCTGTCTGGAAGTAGAGGCTGCAGTGAATCCTGATCATGCCACTACACTCCAGCCTGGGCAACAGAGTGAGACCCTGTTGAAAAAGAAAACAGAAAGAAGGCAGTTATCTGGTATATACCGGCAGAACCATGGAAATACTCCTGGGGTCAGACTTGAGGACTTTTGGTTGATGAGGCTAGAACATTAAGCTGGATAAGCAAGAATTCGTTGATGTGGGGGCATAGTCTCAGGATATGGTTTTTCTTGCCCTAGCAAAGCCCCAGGGGATAGGACAAACTCACTGATGGGAATGGATCCTAAAAGCCAGAAAAGATGATGCGCAACTCTCAGCAAAGGAGAGGTGTCTAAGCTTCCTGTGCAGATGGCGAGGGAAAGAATGAGGAGCCTAATAAGCACAAACGTGTTCCGATAAAACTTTATTCATAAAAACCCATGATGGGCTGGATCTGACTGTAGCTTGCTGAACACTGCCCTTGACAGCAGCCAACCAAGGTACCACTTAATATCTCTAATTTAAAAAGAGGAACAAAGTTAGAACGGAGGAGTCAAAGTCTGAAAGCAGTTGCCCCATAATAAGTTACCGTTTGGTGCTTAGTCCCCAAACCGGAGCCAATTTTCAGCCGGGTGCTACAGGATCCTGTAACATCGTGACAAGTAGATCCTGTGACGCTTCTGTAGTTCTTCCCCAAAGTGACCTATAGCTATTTATTCAGGTGACCATAGCCTGTGGAAAGGGAGAGAGAAAGCAGATATTTCAAGAACGAATTGGCTACAGAGTTTGAGTTGACACTGATACTCAGAGACCCAAGGCATCCTTGTGGCTCTTGGTCAGCATGGGGCTTGCAGGAACTAGGTAGTAATAACCACGGTCATGTCTAAGGTTCAGCTCGCAATGGGCCCCTAGGTCCAAGGACTTGCCTGTTGTCATTTTCCAGTTCCTGAGCATGTAAGTGAAATCCATGCGTTTGACTATTGGAGTAATCCCACATTGTGTCCCTGGTCTGTGGAGTAAGATTTTTTTATAATTAAGAAGGCCAAATGGTGGAATTCTCTGACACTGTGAGCAGATGACAGAGATTAGTGACCTGAAACATGCAGGGGCGTTGGGCTCTGTCCTTTCTCAGTTTAACTTGCCAGGCTGGTCCCTGGAGAAACCATATCGGTACTGGGGAATGACCTAAGACTACCACAGGCTTAACCAGACTGTAGCCATCCTGGAAGTTGGTTGCCAATTCTGGTGTTGCTGAAAAAGCAGATTAATCTCAGGTACATGGGATAGTCATCTGTTTGTGAAATGTGTTCTTCTTCCCGTCAACTAAAAGAAAGGATCAGAGCCTGGGTGCAGTGGTTCACGCCTGTAATCCCAACACTTGGCAAGGTTGAGGTGGGAGGATCGCTTGAGCCCAGGAGTTCAAGACCAGCCTGAGCAAAAAAGTGGGGCCCTGTCTCCACAAAAAATTTACAAAAAAAAAAAAATTGCCAGGAATTGTGGCACCCACTTGTAGTCCCAGCTACTCGGAAAGCTGAGGTGAGAGGATCACTTGAGCCCAGGAGGTTGAGGCTTCAGTGAGGTATGATTGAGTCACTATACTCCAGAGTGACACCCTGTCTCAAAAAAAAAAAAAAAAAAGGAAAAAGGATGAGAAACACTTCATGTTCATATGAAAAGGGCAGTGTTCACTTACAATTTTCCCTGAGGGCTATATTAGTCCTCTTGCTCTGTCATAACACAGTCTAAAAAGGTATGGACCATCCCCCAGTCACACCAACCATCTTATCAACATTATGCTGCTTGGATTGGATGAGCAAGAAATAGCAGTGCCCTGGAGGCCTTGGAAAGTCCCCTGTGCTCTAGAGGGTGAGAGAAACCCTGTGAAGATCACTGGACAATTCAGTGAGGTTTTTAAGGAGTCCTCTGGCCAGGGCCATGCTGGGATATTGTTTTCAAAGAAAAATGCACATTTTGACATCTTGAATTCTTCATGCAGGAAAAGAATCACGGTACCTGGTAAGCCTCTTTAGAATCTGGTGGCCACATATTCCACAGCTCGGAAAACTGCACCAGCCCATGTACCAGGTAACAAAGAAGGCTGCCAGTATGAACAGCACCCACCGTGGGAAAGAGCAGTGCTTCGGGTCCAGCCTGTGAATCAGTCAGCCCTGCCGTTGGGATCATCTGATCAGGCAGGTTTGGGAGGTGACAGTGGGGAAAGCGTCATGCAGTATGAAGCTTATGGCAAGCTCTGGTAGGAGAATCACGACACAGGCCCTGTGATTCTGGGATTAAGCCAGACCATCCTCAGCAGAGAGTGACACGCCTTGAGAAACAGTCCCTGTGCATCACTGGGCCCAGATAGAGTTGCTACGGGACAGCGAGTGACCATGTGTTCAAAACTTCCATTCTTGTGAACCTTCCAAGTCCTAAAGCCAATGAGCTCAGAAAATCAACCCTGAGATGAAAACGGGGCACCTGGCATCAGATTGTGGCAGGGTCAGCAGGCACACGTCAGTTGCCCAGGCAGGTAGCCCAAACGCTTATGTCACTCACTGCAGTTGCACTCATGCACTAACTCCCTATGACCAGCTCAAGGAGGAGGAAAATATTTCAGTGTTCAAGGTTGCTGACCAGCCTGGGCAACATAGCAAGACTCATCTCTACAAAAAATATATTTTTTTAATTAACTAGGCATGGTGGTGCCTACCTACAGTCCTAGCCACTCAGGAGGTTGAGGAGGGAAGATCGCCTGAGCCCAGGAGTTGGAGGCTGCAGTGAGCTATGATTGCGTTTCTTCACTCCAGCCTGCATGACCGAGAGACTCTGTCTCTTAAGAAAAGAGAAAGTTTTGAAGTTGGTCTATTGATGATTTGACTCAGTATGTGGGGGCAAGCCCAAAATGAACCGAAGCTGCATTATTGGCTAATTCATGGGTGACTGAATGGTGGTAAAATGATGTTTTCCCAATGGGCAGAGCTTTGAGGAGTGCACCTGAAGTTGCCAGAGGTGAGAACACATGCAGATCTCTGGACAGTGGCCTGGAAGGAAGTAGGCTGGACGACTGGGACAAGGGGTTCTGGAGGAGGGACATGAGCATGAGAAAATGGGAGTGGGCACAAAGTGCAAAGATGTTGGTGTCATATATCAATGCCCAGAAAACATCTACCCACCACGAAGAGGGCACTGAGTAACCACGCAGATAAAATGATTTGGCTGGCTGGCGTATGGCAGCTTTGTCATCAGCCACCCTGAGCTGCCATGATAGGCCTGTGAGCTGTGGCGTTGGTGGCAAAGACAAAGGCTACCAATGAGCCCAGCAGCGTGTGCTCCACTCACCAAGGCCTGTTTCACTTCTGCTGTTTCGGAGGGAATGCCCAGCTTGTAGGCAACAGGTACCAGCACTGAGCCCTTAACATGGCTCCGTTCCCCAAGGGGACCAACAGATGCTGTAGCCGTGAGTTGACTCTATTGACTCTTCCTGTCTTAGAGGGGCTGCAGGTTTGTCCTCATGGGGACGGGCACCTCCTGTGGGTATGAGATCACCCCTCCTGCTTGCAAAGGCTCAGCTCTCCAGGCAGTTCTAGCAAGCTCATGCTGGCCGTTAAATGGAAACTGGGCTCTGTTGAGCCAGGTTGAAGATCAGGAGGCCACAGAGGGGGCTACTGCAATAGTCCAGTTAAGAGTTGATAAGAAATGATGGCTGGGTGACAGTAGAGATGGGAAATAACAGGATTCCAGTTTAAATAAATAACAAAAGGTAAACAGTGTGTTATGATAAAAGCTTGCTTTCTTCTAAGCATCCCAGGCCCACCTTTTTACATTTTAGTGGACAATGTGTTCTCTCTGATTTTCCTCTGATCCAGTGAATCCTTTGATAAAATTGCAAACAATGTTTCAGGGTTCCACAGTCACAAAGACAGCAGGGCAAGTGTCTAGTGGCGATGTGCCCAGAAAGGGTGTTACTTTTGGCAAAATGAACCAGAGCAGTTTCCAAAGTAGTATTTATTCTTTTTAAAATTATGCACACAACAAATGCCTGGGTGAGCTGACTTCTCTAACCCATGTACTAATGTGTGGGTAGGCTTATAATTTGGGGCACTCACTCAGGAAATTCTGAAATTAAGGTTCTTTCAGAAGTGTTGACTCATCCCCTCCACACTTTCTGAATATATCCATTTAACACACTAATTAGTAATTCTAAATTGCATTCTAAATTCTGCAGGTGATTTTCTGATGAAATGTTGCTTCACTAATTCTGGTGGGTGTTGTTCAGAATTTGCTTGTGCATTGAAAATGGCTTTCATTTTGCTTTCGACAAAAATGGAAACTATTAGAAAAGGTCCATCCAACTGGATATGACACTGTGACTCCATCAAAGTCTACTAGTCTATGAGGTTTGCATTCAAATATGGTACTCATGCATGTATTTTTTTCACCTTTGAAGAAAGCAAGTCCTTGGTATAGGAGAGTTTATGAGAAAATCATTGCTTTTAACTATGTGCAATGCCTAAGAAACATGCATATAATGTACTAGACAGTACACAGGGCATACTCTGTAGCACGTATGTATTTATTCCACCATTTAGTAGTTTCCTGAGACAGATCAATTTTCTGTCATCAATGCCTACTGCTGGATGTCAAACATTAATTCTAATTTAAAACTAATGATTTCAAATCTTAAACAAAAGTAGATATTCCTTACTAGGAGGCATTTACATAGATCTTTGAGTGATGCACAAAGAAAAAGTAGGGTTTTTTTTTTTCAGATTTCTATGTTGGATGCATGTAGAAAGCTTTCATTCTGAAGCAGAGTGACCCAGCACTTTCATACCTAGAGAAATGCCTAACAAAATTGCTGATCCGCCCGCCTCAGCTTCCCAAAATGCTGGGATTACAGGCGTGAGCCACCGTGCCTGGCTCAAAGTGGAGAACATTTCTAATTCTTCTTTGGGGGAGAAGAGAAACCAGAAGTTTAAAAAAAGAAAAGTCAGTGAAATATTTCTTTTCAGGAATTCAGTTAAAATATTTAGGGTCTCAGGAACTAGAACTTAGGACATAGCACCAATGGATACAGATTTTCAATTTTAAATAGATTTATTTATTAGTAAGTTTATTCACAGGTGCCATTCTGAATAGCGTGTCGGAAGAAAGTTTGTCACAGAGTGCTTTTATTAGGGAAAATGTTATTGAAATATATGCATACAGAAGAGTGCATGAATCGTAAGTGTACATAGCACGCTGAATTTTCACAAAGTTAATGGCCTGTATCACTGTATCAGGAAAACAGGACATTAGCAGGCCCCTAGCCTCTTCCACCTTGATCTTTCCCAGTCATTGAATCCTACAAAAAGAGACTGCTGTCCTCACTCCCCTCACCATGGGTCACCATGGATTAGTTTGGCCAGTTTCTGAGTTTTATATAAATACAATTGTATAGGATGTATATTTTTCTGGCTCATTTCTTTATTTAATGTCATTTCAGAAGATTCATTCATATTATTAACATATAGCAGTAGTTTTATCACTTTTTGTTGCTTTATTGTAATTGATTGCATGATTATTTGCAATTTATTCATCTATTCTATTGTTGATCAACATTTGGGTGATTTTCAGGTTTTTGGTTATTGTAAGTTAAGCTGCTATGAATCTTCTTACAGACACCTTTTGAATGTACACATACATGCAATTTTGTTAGGCATTTTTCTAGGTATGGAAGTGCTGGGTCATAGAATATATGTGTTTAGCTTTAGCTTTAATAAACACTGCCAAATTATTTTATAAGGTGATTATATAAATTTATCCTCCCACCAGCTGTATATGAGAATTCCAGTTGTCCGGCATCCTTTCCCACACTTGGTGCATATTCTGCCTTTTTATGGTTAGCTATTCTATTGGTTATGTAGAATGATTTCATCTTGGTTTTCATTTTTATTTCCTTCATGACTAATGAGTACTATTTCCTCTGTTTATTGACAATTGAAATATTTTCTTTTGTAAAGTGCTGGCTGAATTTATTGTCCATTTTTCTACTGTTCTGTTTTTCTCTTCTCATTGATTTGTGAGACTGTGGTAGGAAGCCTCTAAAACGGCCTCCAGGGACCCTCCCCCGCTGTTTTTACACCTTTGGGTACCTCTCCCTTGAGTGTGGACCAAACCTAATGACTCCTTTTTTTTTTTTTTTGAGATGGAGTCTTGCTCTGTTGCCCAGGCTGGAGAGCAGTGGTGTGAGCTCAGCTCACTGCAACCTCTGTGCCCCAACCCCCCTCCAGCTTAAGCAATTCTTGTGCCTCAGCCTCCTGAGTAGCTGGGATTACGGGCACCCACTACCCAGCTAATTTTTGTATTTTTAGTAGAGATGGGGTCTCATCATGTTGGCCAGGCTGGTCTTGAGCTCCTGATCTCAAGCAATCTGCCCTTGAACTCCCAAAGTGTTCGGATTATAGGGCTGAGCCACCACGCTCAGCCATGACTCACTTCTGATGAGTAGAATACAGCAAAGGTGAGGAAGACATCACTTCTGACATCAGGTTACAAGATGGTGACTTCTGTCTTGCTGGTTCTCTGTCTAGCTATCTTTATTAACCAATCAATCATCTATTTATCTATCTATCTATTAACTATCTGTCTATTATCTGTCTACCTATTATTTATCTGTCATCTGTTTGTCCATGTATTATCTATCTATTATCTATCATCTATGTGTTCATCTATTATCTGTCTCTCTCTCTCACTCTCTCTCTATCTGTCTATTTTGGAGCCTCTGCTCTAGGAGAAGCCAACTGCCTAGTGAGCTGACCTATGGAGAGGGCCACATGGCAAGAAATTGATGTCTCTAGCCAAGAGTCAGAAAGCACCTGATTCCTGCCCATAGCAGATCCTTTCCCAGTGAGACCTTGAGATAACCACAGCCCCAGCTGGCAGCTCAAATACAATCTCAGGAGAGACTCTAAGCCATAGGCACTCAACTAAGCCGGGCTCAGGTTCCTGACCCACAGAAACTGTGAGATAATACATATCCTGTCCTCTGGATCATGGGTGAACATTTTGTGGTTATGTGAACTTGGACAACTTATATAACCTCTCTGAGTGTGTTTTGCATTTTTCCTAAGCACCCAACATTTTGCCTTTTCAATGGCGCTCTGATTTGCAGCAAGGGAGTTTCCTCTTTACTTTGGGAGAAGCTTTTGTGAAACATATCAACAACATGGCCCTCTTGCTAGGAAGACAACTGTGTCCTCGGAGACTCCTACCAGAGCCTTCTCCCCACCAGAACATAATCGAGGAACAGGAATATATCCCTAGGTTTGACTAATCAGAAACTCATTCTGGTGATACAATGGGGTTATGCAAAATTGGAAATTAATTGATTTTAGTTCATTCTTTCTAGTGGAATTGACAGACATTCAAGCAGTTCTTGTCCTGTTTCCACTTCTATGACCAGTATCTTGTGAGGATTGAATGATATTATGCAGCTAAAGCAATTAGCACTGCCTTTCTCTTTCTTAGTAATTGCTCAATAAATGTTATGCATTGTGTTGAGATTATTAGGAAACATATTTTCCATTCTGGTTAATGAGGATTTTTTGACAATACTCACAATAAAACACATTCTATAGCTCAAATTTTATATACATGATGTCTGTATTTGGCAAAGCAGGAAAGCTCCTTGGGGTGTCTGATTTAGACTTTAATTCATATTCTTCATTAGAACTAAGGGCCTTGTCTCTCTAAGCAACCAAGTACACAGAACGCAGAAAACCTTAGCATAACTAGAAACAGCAATTAAAAAACTGACCTTGAGGATACCTGTATTTCATGAGCTGTTCAGTCTTCCTATGTCATATTTAGTACCTGTTAGCAATTTGATAAATACAGTTTTAATAATGGGATGTTCTCATTCTGAATATCCTATTGGGTCTTAGGTGTTAACTTCTTTGACTTAAATCTTTATAAATTATTTGAATGGAGTCTTTCAGGGTCAGGATGGTTATATAACCCGTTTGTATGTATGTCTCTCTCTATTTTTTTTTTGTACAAATACTCTCAGAGCAATTGTATTTACCCTCTCCTGTCTTGTCTTTTTTTTTTTTTTTTTTTAGTCCATAACTTTAGGGGTACAAGTGGTTTTTGGTTACATGATGAATTGTATAGTGTGAAGTCTAGGCTTTTATTGTACCCATCACCTGAATAGTGTACATTGTACCCAATAGGTGATTTTTTAAACCTTTCACACTCCTCCTACCCTCTGCACTTCTGAGTTTCCAATGTTCATTATGCCACTCTGAATGCCTGTGTGTACCCTGTGTTTAGCTCCCACTTATAAGTGAGAACATGCAGTATTTGGTTTTCTATTCCTCAGTTACTTCACTTAGGATAACGGCCTCCAGTTCTCTACATGTTGCGACAAAACACATGATTTCATCCTTTTTATGGCTGAGTGGCATTCCATGGTGTATATATATCTATATCTGTCTATCTATATAGATATGTACACATGCATTCCATGGTATATCACATTTTTAAAATCCACTTATGGGTCGATGGGTACCTAGGTTGATTTCATATCGTTGCAATTGTGAATTGTGATATCATAAACATATGAATGCAGATGTCTTTTTAATGTAATGACTTTCTTCTTTGTGTAGATACCCAGTAATGGGATTGCTAGATCGAATGGTAGGTCTACTTCCAGATCTTTGAAAGATCTCCATGCTCTTTTCCATAGAGGCTGTACTAATTTACATTTCCACCAACAGTGTATAAGTGTTCTGTCTCTTCTAAAGTAGTTGAGTGGGGAGTGAGGAAGACAAAGGGCCCTAGAGAGAGGATGAAGAAGAGAGATGAAGGCTAGGCAAGAGGGAAGACCTTGAGCCTTGCAGCTTAAGGGCTGAGCCTGGTTGCATGGCCTGCTTTCCGTGCCTGTCCGCCTCAAGCAGCCCTCTCCTTAGGCTGAGGCTGCTGATACTACGGCAGGTCATCCGGGAGCCTGGTTGGCCAGGACAGGCTGACACCTTTCTGAGGAGAGGTAGGGACAACACACAGATAGGCCAGAGGGAGAGCTGGAGCCACCACACATCCTTTGGGGGAGACCTAGGGAAAAGTGCAGAATGAGATGCTCCTCAAAGCTCGTGCTCTAGCTAGACACTACTTACGAATCATAGTCTGTCTTAAAAACTTGGGACATAAAACACCAAATAGAACAGAGCGAAAAACAACTGTCCATCCTTTGCTGGAGCTCTGACTCGGCCATGGTTCTGTCTTTCACTTGCTCTTTGGTCTGAGGCATGATGATAGAATCCCAAGCCACCTCATACCTCTGCAGGACATACCTCGTATGTGAGCACCAGTTTGAAGTTCAGTTTGGGACTCCTAGTCTCAGATCATGACTCAAGCAGAGGGAAAGCCCAAGCTTTTCTTACAGCGAGGCAGCTCAGCTTTAGAGAGAAAGAGCAGGTGGGAGGGCTACAGTGTCCCCTGTAGCTGTTTCTCTCCTGACTGCCCACGATCACAGGTCCCTGCTCACCCCTTCTGGGCTGTAGCTCCCTCTGAACCTGACCTCTAGAATTCTTCTCTACAGTTAGCTTTATCTAGATTTGGACATATCCTTTTCCCCTTTAGAAATAAGAGTTTAGGCCAGGTGTGGTGGCTCACACCTGTAATCCCAGCACTTTGGGAGGCCAAGGTGGGAAGATCACTTAAGTCCAAAGAGATGGAGACTAGCCTGGCCAACATAATGATACCCCATTTCTACAAAAAAATTAAAAATCAGCCGGGTATGGTGACATATGCCTGTGGTCCCAGCGACTAAGGGGGATAAAGTAAGAGGATCACTTGGGCCTGGGAGGTTGAGGCTGTAGTGAGCCAAGATTGAGCCATTGCACTCCAGCCTGGGTTATACAAGACCCTGTATCAAACAAGCAAACACACAAAAAATAAATAAGAGTTCACATAAATTCTTTTTTGTTGTTGTTGAGAATTTCGCTCTTGTTGCCCAGGCTGGAGTGCAATTGCATGATCTCTGCTCACCACAATGCCTGTCTCCCAGTTCAAGTGATTCTCCTGCTCCAGCCTCCTGAGTAGCTGGGATTACAGGCATGCGCCACCAAGCCTGACTAATTTTGTATTTTTAGTAGAGATGGGTTTCACCGTGTTGGTCAGGCTGGTCTCAAACTCCTGACCTCAGGTGATCCACCCGCCTCGGCCTCCCAAAGTGCTGGGATTACAGGCGTGAGCCCCTGTGCCTGTCCCACATAAATCCTTTAGAACACAATAAAGAACAAAGTTGAGAATTTTCCTAAGGAAACTGATTAAGACCCTAATGTACATAACGTATCACTCTCCCAAACAGCACCTGCTAACTTTTAGAAAGAAATATTCTATATCTCACATAAGTTACAATTTGATCACACAGTGGCTCATAGGAATATTTCCCCTCTTCCCCGACATACTTCTCTGGCTTAAATGCTGAGCTCATTCTCTGGCTTAAATGCCGGCTTCGAAGTCCAAGCCTCATAACTGTGGAAGTTGTTCTGGAACTTTCCCTTCCTCTTAGTATCTGCTTCCTAATCTTTTCTGCAGACACAACTGGTCACCCACCCTGTTTCTTCCCATGTTGCCACCCTGCTCACAATGAGTTCAGCTCTGATTCTTGGCTCCTGAGTGAGATCTGAGAAGTTCCTTTTCTTGATTTTCAGCCATTGGCATAGATCTTTAGGCCACCCCTATAATACAGGTTTCTAAGGACCCAAAGACTTTTAATCCCCACTTTTGGCTGACCCAATTCTTACTGTCCTGGCTAATTAGTCTAAATCAGAGTCCCGGAGGGCTTGTTGCAGTGTAGAATCCTGGTCCCCACCGCCCCCTGCCATCAGAATCTGCATTTGAGCAAGGCTCTCGAGCGCTATGTAGAAGTCTAAACTATGCCCTACACTTGGTACTCATTAAATGGAGGCAGTTAATATGCCAGTAGTGCACCAGGGAAACACGAATGGCAATTTCAAACACGAGTTTTGTATTAAAATAAACATAGGTATATTATGGGCTAGAATGTGCAACTCACAGAACTTTTCAAGTCAAAACAAGAAACTATGAAGCAGTTTCTGGTTTATAGTAGGTAATTTCAAACTACGCCCACAAGGATTTGGGCTTGTGCAATTATTACCATCCTCCCTTTTGAGTAATTATGCTGGAAGGTCCGGGAAGCAGGACTTCTTTACCTGTTTCTGAAAGTTAACATCTGGGTCTGATTCCATTAATCATAATGTAGCTTTAATAGTGGCTGTGTCTTTCCCAAGGGACAGCACATGCAAACTTCATGTCATAACCAGCAGAAGACTTCTCTTTTAGTTGAAAATTTGGTCATCTTATTGGATGACTACTTCCTGTTCCTTATTTCAAGCCTGAATTATCAGTGACGGTGTCTTCTGTGAATTCTGATGAGATATTTCCCTATCCTCTCCTGCTCTACACCCCCATCTCCAGAGAGCTGGCTTTAAAAAAAAAATCCGATTTTACTCAGGGTTACAGGAGAAAGCATTTCATGCATGCAGTAATAATGAGGGAGCACTAAGAGAAGAGCTGTCCTCTATTCTCTCACAAATAACTGACATGTTTCCTTAGAGAATTTGGTTGATTCTGTTGTGTTGAACATCTAAAGAGATACAGAAACTAGCAAAGAAGCCTCCGAGATGAAACTAGAAGTGAGAAGCCTACTGATTCCTTAGAAGACCATAAAACATGCAGAGAAAAGCTTGTGGCATGATTGGAGGTGATGCATGAAAAGTCATATTCGAACTTTGATGGTGGAATCAGACCTCATTCAATGCCTTGCCAGTAACCACTGCTGTTTGAAACTCTCGGCTCTGTAAGATAGGAGAGAGTAGGACAACTTCAGTTGTTATTTTAGTATTTCAGTACACTGAAAACAGCCTTAAAGCATCACTATTATCATTTCTCTTACAGATTAAGAATCTTCTCCGGACCTGTGTAGGAACTTCCTTCTGATAGCAGGGTCATAATGAGAGAATTGTAAGGGAAGCTGGTTGCAAATGCTGTGGTTGTTCAGTTTATTTGGTCTTGCTTTAAAACAGTTCAAATGGTAAAATCTCTCCTCAGTCACCAAGGAATTGTAGCTATGGCCAAGTAGCTGGGAATTTGAGAAGAAACTGTTTTATAAAGAAGTTTCATAGGATGCACTGGTTTATGGCCATGTCAGGGCTGACTTAGTAACCTGGGTTGCATGAGAAGTACTTTCATGCCGATTTAAGCCTCACGGTAAGGAAAGGGACAGACCATCAGAATTTCCTTCCCTTGTTGTCAGTACCATAGCTGCCTTTTCCCTTCCCAAGTAAAGTATATGCCCTGAAAATGTTCAGCCCTTTTATTCTTTTATTTATTTATGTATTTGAGACAGAGTCTCTCTCTGTTGCCCAGGCTGGTGTGCAGTGGCTCGATCTCCATTCGCTGCAACCTCTGCTTCCCAGGTTCCAGTGATTCTCCTGCTTTAGTCTCTCAAGTAGCTGGGATTACAGGTATGCACCACCACACTCAGCTAACTGTTGTATTTTCAGTAGAGATGGATTTTCGCCAATTGACTCTGGAAGGTAAGCAGATCAAGACCACTCCCTTTATTTGCCTTTTATTTAAATTTTTTTTTTTGAGTCGGAGTCTTGCTCTGTTGCCCAGGCAAGAGGCACCTCCCGGGTTCAAGCAATTCTCCTGCCTTAGCCTCCTGAGTAGCTGGGATTACAGGCATGCACCACCAAGCCTGGCTAAATTTTATGATTTTAGTAGAGACGAGGTTTCTCCATGTTGGCCAGGCTGGTTTGGAACTCCTTTCCTCGAGTAATCTGCCTGCCTCACCCTCCCAAAGCGCTGGGATTACAGGCATGAGTCACTGTGCACGGCCTCAGCCCTTTTATTCTGATGTATATGAATTAAACTGGAATTTTATGGTAGTTTATAAAGTAATTTACATTTTAGAAAATAGGCTCCTCTGCTCTTAAACAAACAGATGAGGATCATTTGTAAAAAACAGAGTGGGGTTATGTACTAATGGAATTTTCTCTAGAGCTAAGAAAATAGACATTGTCCTGAAAAGGTGATATAGGGGAATGATTTTCCAAGCTTTGGATTTTTAGCATGAGAGCACATTGTCCAACCAGGTTTTGGAAGCTCAAGAAATACTCAATATGATGCTTATTTTGTAGGAAATAGGTTTGATACAGTCTTTCCCTTAACATAGGAAATCGGTTTGATACAGTCTTTCCCTTAACATCTTTGCTATGCAATTTTGAAACTGCGTTACTGGTGTCCCTCTTCAAAGTAGGGTGTATGTCATTCCATAGGGAAAATCCTGCTTAGGCCTAATAATAGACGCATAAAACTCTAACATCCTTGGGATTTTCACATGATTATCAGAAGGCAAAACAAGATGATGTAAGTTTAGCGGATATGAATTTTTGGAGTCTATTTTCAATATAGTCTTTAATATCTCAAATGAGATAATTTCGTGGCTGTTTATGCTTATTATCTAGTAACAAAGAAACAGAGAAAGACTCTTTGAAGGAAAACTGTTCATTTTGATTAGAGATGGAACTTAAAGGAAACAACCTTCCTAGCGGTTCTCACTTGCTCTTGAGAGGACTAAGCCCCTCGCAGGAGACGAAACTGTGAAATATTAACCCACCGCGCTGCACAAGCCAGCTGTTTACTGAAGGCGCATGGAGAAGCCAGAGAGAACCCTCCTCTGTCAGAGGAGAGGTTTTGTAAAATGCGGGCTAAGGCTTTTACTGTCATCTATTTATTAAAACAGCAGCATTGGCCAGGTGTGGTGGCTTACGCTTTATAATCCTAGCACTTTGGGAGGCTGAGGCGGGCGGATCACTTGAGGTCAGGAGTTCGAGACCAGCTTTGGAAAATGGTAAAGCCCTGTCTCTAATAAAAATGCAAAAATTAGCCAGGCATGGTGGCACACACCTATAATCCCAGCTACTCAGGAGGCTGAGGCAGGAGAATCACTTGAACCTGGGAGGGGAAGGTTGTGGTGAGCCGAGATCGTGCCACTGCACTCCAGCCTGGGTGACAGAGAGAGACTGTCTCAAAAAAAGTAAAAAAAAAATAAAACATAAAATAGTAGCGTTAAGGTCTCCCTGTTTCTTGTGGAAAGCAAAGAGGTGACTCTGAGGTGGTCCTCCTGAGGAAATTGGAGCAATAGAAAGCGCGGCTGCACTCTGGCCCTCTGCGCCGGTGGTTTGTGCTGTCTTTTCTCTCAGGAAGTCTTGGGATCAAAAGTGCTGAGCACAAACAAAGCGGAGGCCCGCCTCCTGGCCCCTTTCAGTTCCTTGCTTTCTGCACTTGAATAAAAAGATCCATGACCTTGTTTTTGCGAGTACGCTTAGATGAAGGGCCCTGGCAGGTTCCTTTTCAAACACCCAGGAAGTAATGAATCCTAGAAAAAATAACATTTGCATCATTAAAAAAAGATAAAGTAATAAAATAATAAATAATAAGTTAAATCAAACCAGGCTGAATGTCTCCTAGAGACACTAACGATAGTAGTATTGGAGCGTAAGAAAATAGATGGAAAAAAAAAATAGATTTCATGTGAAACCCAGATCACACTGGACCCTTTTGATCTAATTAAAAACCTTTCAGCCTGGCTGTGTTGGCTTGGCTGTTCCATGCTTTCTGAAGAGTATTTCCACCAGAATGCTGGAGTTCTGGGAAGCCTGAGGCCGTGTCTGATGTGCTGAGTGATAGGGAGCTGGTTAAGGTGGTTCCTGGAAGGAGCGATGACTTTTCCCTGCGCGCTGCCTCTATTCTGACACACCTCAAACCACTCAACACGCTCCTTATAGATCTCGGTTAAAAGCCGTTTCCCAGCCCCTGAAGTGCAGCTATCATACCTGGGACTATTTTTGAAATTTATCAGATAATGCACCATTGTATATTTGAGGGAGACCTTACATTTTATTTGTGAATACGTTTTTATTTAAAATGAAATGTTTAACAATGTTAAAAATATTGAAAAAGTGGTGATCGTGCCATCCCAACACAACTGCTGCAATTTTTTGCTTATTATGATGTTTGTGTTTTACACAGCAGCAATTGCAGTATCATTTTAACTCTGCTTTTTATTTTAAAAACACTTCACATTTTTCTTACCATATATTTTTCTTACCTATTTTTCTCAGTGACTGCATCTTGATTTATTGTTAATATAACTACATCGTCTTGTTGACTGTTCAAATTGTGACTTTTTTTTCCTCTTTCTTCATGGCATTTTACTTCCACTGAATTGTTTTCTTGGCATTAAGTCTTAGGAATAAAATTACTAGGCTAAAGTTTATGGCAATCTTTGTTGTTCTGACTGTTCTTTGTCATATTTCTTTTCCCAAACATGTTTATAATACCAATGCCAACAAGAATATAGCAGTAAATGTATGACACTGTTTTTTTTTTTAAGCAAATTTCTGATACTTTTTTTTTTTTTGCTAATTAGGTGAAAATGACTCCTCAAGTTTCCTTTAGTATGCTCTTCTTTGGTTATGCTTGTGAAGATATTAATTATTTCTCCATGTTTGTTATTTGTGTTTCCTCTTGTACCAATGATCAGTGTGATAGATTTCCTAATTTCTCCTGTGCTTTGAATTCATCAGTTTTACGATGGGGTTTAGAAAACTTTCACAGCCAATTAGTTCTCCATAAACTACCTAATTCTTTCATTGCCCTGAAGATTGGCTTTATAGTTATATGTGTGTATGTATGTATGCATAATATACATAAGTATATATAATTATATAAAAATATACATATATATATAATTATACATATGTATAAAACTTTTGTGAGACAAGGTCTTGCTCTATTGCCCAGGCTGGAGTGCAGTGGTACAATCTTGGCTCACTGCAACCTCCACATCCCAAGCTCAAGTGATCCTCCCACCTCAGCCTCCCAAGTACCTGGGACTAACTACAGGCACGTACCATCACGCCCAGATAATTTTTTTTTTTTGGTAGAGACCAGGTTTCACCATGTTGCCAGGGCTGATCTCAAACTCCCAGGCTCAAGCGATCCTCACTCCTTGGCCTCCCAAAGTGCTGGGATTACAGGCGTGAACCACTGTGCCTCACCTCAGTGCTATTCTTGACTCATAAATGTTACTAAACAAATATTTGGAGCCACTGTTGGTTGGGCTGTATGCTTTCCATCTGCAGCTTCCTGATAGTCC
This sequence comes from Cheracebus regulus, assembly GCA_963574635.1. Taxonomy (NCBI): domain Eukaryota; kingdom Metazoa; phylum Chordata; class Mammalia; order Primates; family Pitheciidae; genus Cheracebus; species Cheracebus regulus. Next base: position 73,734 of record CAUYQU010061746.1, read on the forward strand.
ATATTTCATCCCATTGCAGAAAAAGTCAGCAGCAATAGCCTTAAGCCAGTTATTCTCAGTGGAATAATAACTATTTTACCAGAGAATTAGAGCTTTGGAAGACGTAAGCTATTTAAGGCACATATCTTAACTGAAGAGTCCATCTTTTCCAGCACATGCAAAGGCCCCTCTGTTATTGCCTAGGCAAACAGCACTCTCGCTGGACCAAAAACATATTTCATCTCCCTCAAGTTCAATCAGTATCCTGAGTGCCTAGCACAATTCTCAATGTGTAGCTCACTACACATTAAGTGTGTGATCACCAGCTGTTGAATATATGAATTAAGGAATGGATATAGGGTGATCATAACATTATTCTTTTTATTTATTTATTTATTATTATTTTTTTATGGAGATTTTTTTTTCTTTATTGAGAAACATAAGACTTGAGTACATCAAATAAAACCAATTTCGGGGGGGCGGGGATCAATACCCACAATAGAAAAAAAAAGTTAACACTGTCTGGGCCACAGCAAAACCCAGAGAATATATTCGTATAATTGAATTTTTTTAAACAGAGTTTTATTCTAGTTGCCCAGGCTGGAGTGCAATGGCGTGATCTCAGCTCACTACAACCTCTGCCTCCCGGATTCAAGTGATCCTTCTGCCTCAGCCTCCTGAGTAGCTGGGATTATAGGCAGCCGCCATCATGCTAATTTTTTGTATTTTTAGTAGAGACGGAGTTTCACCATTTTGGCCTGACTGGTCTCGAACTCCTGACCTCAAGTGATCCACCTGCCTCAGCCTCCCAAAGTGCTGGGATTACAGATGTGAGCCACCTTGCCTGGCCAACACTGTTATTTTAATAAACAGATGATAGCAAAAGCCTAGCCAACATTATTCTTACTACGAATGAGATGTGTAAAGAGGATACGAATTCTTTATTTGATCTCTAACTAACCTGATCTTTTTTATGAGCTGGGAGCCCATTTGCTAGGTAGTGGAGAGAAAATCTTTAGATCAGTTTAAACCTCCATTGGAAACAATAATTGACATTCTTTTGAGGTTTAACTCAGCCTTTTTGGTAGAATTGTGCAGTCTTTCAGATGGGTCGTCTCCCGGCTTGCCTCTGAGATGCCACTCCAGGCACTGCAGAGGCTGGACTGACATGCATTGCTGGAGAATGGGGCCCCCATCTGGATTTGACTCTGCTCTGGCTGCCAGAGCTGACCCCCACGTGGGTGGTTCTCTCGGTCACTATAGCTGATGACCTTGTGGCCCATTCCTGTACAAGTTGGTCAGGGCCCTGGAGGTCTGGCCTTTTCTCAGCAGCTGACGGTATTGCAGTCACTGCTGAGTTTCTGGCGTATCCCCCATCTGTCCCTGACCCAGCCTGTGTGTCTCCCAGGCACCTTCACAGCCACCACCTCTTGGCTCAGTAGACCCAGGGAGCCTTAGAGCACCGAATAGGCTGCCTCGGCCTAACCATCGTCTCTTCGTAACCGAGAGAAGGCTGCTTCATGTTGGAGAAATACACAGAAATGCAAAAGAGAAAAGGAAGCTAGCATTTTCCTAAACATCACCTCTGTTCTATGAAAGAATGACTGTTGACAGATACTCAGAAAGTATATGGCATGACCCTTGGTGTGAAGAAACTTACAAATTCATTTGGTAGGTGGCTTGGAGGAAAGTCTTGAAATCTTAACCTGGTGTCTCATACCCCCATGAAACAGATCCAAGCATGCTTGCCCTGTGCTTGGTTATTCACTCCTTGTCACTGTGGAGGAAGGAGTGAAGGTTTGTAAAGAGAGAGGCGAAGAGTCTGTGCTAATGGAAGTCCTTCCAAGGGGAAAGAATCATGAGGGCTGTGGAACAGCTTCAACCATTCACGCTTCGTTCCTAGACAGCATTTTCCAACTCTGGAGGGAACAGAGTTGCCAGAGAGGCTCTGCTAGTGCCTGTGCTCTTGCTAGGACTGGTCCTGAGTGCTTTTGCTCCCTTTCCACCTTCTTACTGATTTTCTGTCCTTACTGCACTCCAGCCTCCACCCTAAGGAACGAGACAGCATGAAGAAAGCTACCCGGGCTTTTTTCTCCAGACTTCTACCCTACTATTATGGAGAACCAACTGATTTCCATCTTCTAAATGGAGAAATCTTAATAACATTGACTGCCTTAAGAAACAAGTGCAGAATGTACTTTCATGAGACATTTGACCTCCAAATGACATTTTATATTTATCTGTATTGTTATTCTTTTTAGCAAAAACAAAAACAAAAATTTGAGTAAATATCTTTATTGGAATTAGGCTGCCATTAAACTTGTTTCAGATGTCCTGAGCCTGTGCCCGCAGGGAAACGGGAAACCAGTGGCGGTCAATTAGGAGGTCCAAGAAGCGGCCGGTCCAGGATCTGCTGTTTTCAGGGAGAAAGTTCTCCACGGAGAACCAGGGGCTGCATGCTTTGCTGGGAGCGGTGGAAGAAAGCGTCACATTCTGTTTGGTTCTCAGAGAGGCACTCACCCCATAAGATTCAGGGAAGTGTTTCTGAATAAACTTCCACCAAGTGAACTGTGGGCGTAGTGGGGTATCGCCCTTTGAATTCTCCCAGTGGGCAAATCCCAGCCAGGGTGTCTGGGCTTACTAAGGAAGGGGTTTCTGGCAGCCACTGCCTGCTCCTGGCAGCTGTAAGAAATGGAAGCAGTTTCCTGGTGTCTGAGACAGGAATGGTGGGGGGCACAGAAGGTGCCGCTTTGCTTCCTGTAAGCAACACCTCTCCTTGTTACGTAATTTTCCCCCAAGCATACACAATAGGCAAAATGCATGCTAAAGAGGCTTTCGTTAGCCAAAATATAATTTCCTGCTCACTGTGATTAACAAAGCCTTCTTCTTCGCACCACGGGTCTGTGATTGGCCCTGATTGCTCAACAATAGGGCGTCAGGGATAGGGTACTTGGTTTTCTATCTCTTCCTCTCCCTTTTCTCCCATCAAGCAATAATCACGATGAATCCCAAATGCTAAACTCACTGAGGGCTGATTTGCTGCACTTGCCACTTATCCAACCAACTTAGCATCAAGGCCCTCTTGGGGTTTGATTTCTGGTTTGAATCTTGTTCCCCCATACCAGAGCATGAATGAGGATGTTGTCTGATCTGATGAGAATACAGAGTGCTTTGTTGCATGGCTGGTTGAATCTCAGGTGAAGGGTGGAGGTGGTGGTGGTCGATGTGGACACTGGAATTTGGTGGCACCTATGACCTTTCTTCACCTGCCCCCATCTGAGTGCCTGCCAGCTCTTCTGAGTGCTGGGCAGCATGTGCCATGGCAGGGCAAGTGATGGACAGAGAGTTGCAGGACACCAGGGGAACACCCCTGCTTTGCACATGAGGAAGAAAGCTGGGACCCAGGGGGCTGATGGTCCTGTACAGACTCAGAGGGTCAGTGTTTCAATGTCCCCATCCCCACCCTCACACAGGGAGTGATTTGATCTGAACTCTACTGGAGGCCTGTGTGACAGTCACCAAGGCAAGGCTGCCCTTTCAAGGAGCCATAACCAGGGGTCAGTGTCAGGACTTCATGAACTTCTTAGCAGGGTGCGTTTGTCTTTAAGCCCCCCTATATACCTTTCTGGACCCCTCTCCATTTCCATAGGTTCTCTACTTTGAATATGCGGCACTGTGTCACCCACGAACTCCCCAGACTATTCCTAAATATTTCTTGAGAGTATCTTAGCTAGCAAGAAAATCTTAATTTTTTTTAACTTGGCAAAAAATCTTTTCTTCCTATATTTACTCGCCTCAACCCCAAGTGTTTCCTTGGGCCTTATTTTTATCTAAACTAACCGTTAGTAGGTATTGAGTTTTCCTGCCTTGAATCTCTCCTGAATTCCGCTTCTTCTACCAAAACCTGCCTTCCTTTGGTCTCCTCACTTTAACCTCTTCCCAGAAAACTGGTGGAGTCCATGCAGTGAAGCGAGAGCTAAACAGACAATAAGCAATATCACACGTTTGTTGTAATTGGTGATACAACACCTTAGCCCAAAGAAGTGACTTCAATGTCAGGAATCTTAGCCCCTCAGTTAGGGAAGTGGGTGGATGGGGTGGAATACATTAGCTTTTCAGCACCCTTCAATTCCCAGTCGCTGCCCACTCAGATGACGCTTAGAGTAGCTTAGTTGCTGCACACATCCCTTTTCCAAACCTATATGTGGGGCGTCTCTTTAGAGGGGCCATTTTTCTCCCAACTGAAAATTAAGAAATATGATCTAACCAATAGGACTTTAGGAACTAAGTTGTGAATTTGCTGCTAGAACAAAGAGAAGTCTATAAAAACACATTATTTAGGTATACAATAAAAATAATTCTTATCAAAAAGGAAATGATTGTAAGGAGTTGGAAGTTTCTCAGAATATTGAAGCTATGTAGTGGAGGGAGAATTTTGGGTCAGGAGACTATGGTGATTGTCACCACAGTGCCACTAGCTAGATGTGTGACTTAGAACAGGTCCTCTAACTCCTGTGGATGTCCTTCTTATCCTCTAATCAAGAGGGAACATGTGAAAGAAGAGCATACAGTGTTGACTTCAGCATGAGACCAACCTGAGGTTCAGTTAGGATGCCGACCCTGCCACGTGTTAAGTAGTGTGACCTCAGGCAGGTGACGTCACAACTCTGAGAGGCAGTTTCCTCATCTGTAAAACATGGGTAATAAAGCTGCATAGCCAGCTCATTGGGCTATGCATGGTATGGTTAACAAATAATAAGTCATTATGATTGAATAATAAATGGTAGCTATAATTATAAAATTAAAGTATTATGATTATATTAATTGGATCCAGGATCCCTTTCTATTTTAATCTACTTATTGAGAGACAAGGAGAAAGGAAATAGAAGGAGAAGTTTATAGGTTGTTACTACATGCTTATTTTTCCTCCATTTACCCAGTGATTTAGAAGAAACTAACACACTTTCCAAATCTGAACGACTCAGCCAGTTCTCTTCTCGGCCGACTCCCAGCCACGAACATTTCTGGGAAAGAGGTAGACTGTACATTTTCAGCAGAGTCCTTCAGTTTCGTTTCCCAAATGAGCTCTGTTGGGAATCCAGAATCCACCTCTCTCATAGTGACCTTCCCCGGTGAAAATGAAAGACCCATTCATCGAAAGATGGCCAAATGTAAAACTGCGCTTGTAAACTTGTGTAAGCTAAATCATCATACTTCAACTTTGTGGCAAATAGGAAGCTTTTAACCTCAGAACACTTAAGAATTTGGGTTTTAAGAAGCCATAACCCGAAGGTAATACATGAATCTTTTGCAAGGAAACTTCCTGCCACCCTCTTTTGCTGTGGTTTTCATCCCACCCACCTAAACCTCATGAAAGTAAAAATAATGATCAATCATGCAAAGTGAGACTTGTCTGAAAGAACTGAAATGCGATGGAAGATGAATGCTAGCAAAGCACTGCAGCGGGTTATCAAGCCAGGGATGATTGGGTCCCATGTGGCACTGACTGAGGGAGGGGCAGAGATGAATCCCAGAGCCTCTGGGCTATGTCCTGACTCCCCAGTGTTCACTTCTACCCTACTGCAGCCACAGCATTGTGTAGCCTGGGTGTCCATGTGAGTCAGTAGCTCCAGCCAGCAAGGAGAGTATACCCAGCTCTCTGCTCAGGGCCTCAAGAAACTGGAGTGGCGATTGTTAGAAAAACTTAGCTCATTATTTTCTGATATTTCCCTTAAATGAGAATTTTATGAAAAATTCACTCGTACACTCCCCACTGCCTTGTAAAATAGTCTTTCAAGCTTGTGAGTGGATAGATGGTTGATGGATGATGCTTTTGCAGTGTAAAGATGGAGTACAGCAGGGGTGACTTCGAGGGTACGGGATCAACTCTACTCACTGTGATTCTGGCAAGTCCAGTCGTCTGACAGGTCCCCCATGGGTCCAGTGCTCCATGCACACTTGGATGGCCAGCAGGTCTACTGGCTCTCCTCTCCAAGCCGCTTTGATCAATTCCTCCAACCCATCAGTTCCTTTAAAAAATACTTACTAACCGTGAACTAGGTGCCTGAAGTGGAAAAATAAAGGCAAATAAAGTCTTTGCCTTCAAGAAGCTCATCGTCTTGAAGACTGGCAGCGATAACAGAGAAAAGAAGAGATGACAGCACCGCAGCTGGGTGATACCAAGGTGCTGCGGGAGCCCACAGAAGAACCTGGAGAACTCCTCAAAGGCTCCTGGAGGAAGCACCATCTCAGACCAAAGAGAGCAGTGACCCCGACCAAGGCGGGGGTGGCTGTCATCAATGAAGGAGTAGGATTCCAGTTGGGAAATGTCATCTAAAACTCAAGTGACGGCTGAGTGCAGTGGCTCATGCCTGTAATCCCAGCAGTTAGGGAGGCTGAGGCAGGCAGATCATCTGAGGTCAAGAGTTTGAGACCATCCTGGCCAGCATGGAGAAACCCCACCTCTACTAAAGGTACAAAATTAGCTGAGTGTGTCGGCATGTGCCTGTAATTCCAGCTACTCTGGAGGCTGAGGCAGGAGAATTGCTTGAACCCGAGAGCAGAGGTTGCAGTGAGTCAAGATCACACCACTGCACTCCAGCCTGGGTGACAGAGTGAGATTGCAAGATTACATAAAAAAAAAAAATTCAAGTGACGTTTTGAAAAATCCATTTAATTTCAGCAGTTTAATCCCTGAAGTGCAGTCAGAGACTGGAATGGCCTTGTTCCTCCTACACAACTCCTGCATCTGAGTCAAAGCGCCAAGCTGCACAGAAACAGATCATACCACGTTGACTTTCCAGACGTGCTGGAGGTGGGCCTCCACGCTGTCATGTGAAGCACAGACACTCTCGACTGAGGAAGGAAGTGATCAGGACAAGGGGAGGCAGTGAGGGCTCCCTGGAGTAGGAGAGAATTGAGCTCAGGAAGTTCACAGTCTTCCTAGGGGATACAGGGTTTGGAAAGGCTGGGACTAGGCGTCTGGTGTAAAAGAGGGAGCTGCTTTCCCAGCCCTGCCGTCACTAACCCTAGCATACCTCGGTTCACTCACTGCTTTGGGAAGCAAAAATGTGGTAGTAGAGGATGCCTGGAGCAGCCTATGAAGTATTCAAGCCATTCTGTCCTGTGCAAGAATGAATACTCTTTATCATCAGTCTTTTTAAAAATTATTTATATATTTTTTATTATACTTTAAGTCCTGGGGTACACGTGCAGATCTTGCAGGTTTGTTGCATAGGTATACACACGCCATGATGGTTTGCTGCCTCCATCTCCCCGTTACCTACATCAGGCATTTCTCCCAATGTTATCCCTCTCCAACCTCCCCACCCCCCACTACCCCTCCCCTAGGGCCCCAACAGACCCCAGTGTGTGATGTTCCCTTCCCTGTCTTAACAGTGACTCATCAGTGAGCATGATGTCTGGTGCTTTGTGCCATGTGAGGCTTTCAACCCACATTGATGTGCAGCAACTCACATCTCCCACCTCACTGGGTTGTTGGGTTGTTGGGAAGGTAAGTGAGAGTGCTTTATTAACTAAACAGCACCATATAAACACAGAAGACTCATATTATTTTATTATTATCAATTCTCACAAAATCCTGGGGGGCAGAAGAGGCAGACATCATTAACTCTCATTTTTGAGTTGCAGGAAGAGGGAAGATGAGGAGGAGAATGCAATGCATAGACTAAGAAAAGCTGTGAATGCTTATCTTCTTGGAAAAAAAAAAAAAGAGAACGAAGCAGTAGATTTTGCACACTCTCTTCTAATCCAGTAATTTCAAGTTTTAAAAATATGGTTTGGTGGAATTTTTCTTTTTCCACGGATTTCTCTGAGAGCATAATCAGAAAGAGGTTCTTTCTTCCTCCATTGTTCACCTTATGAACATTTCATTTGGCATGGTTATCACAGAGCATGAAAAAGAACTTCACTGCAGCACATTTTTTTTTTCTTAGTGACAACTGGCTTAAAAAAAAAACAACACGAGAGTGTGTGTTTGGGAGGGGCAGGTGGGCAGGTGCAGAAATGATCACCAGCACTGTGTTTGCTCGCCTTTCCCTGGAGGAGGGAGCAGTTTCTGGGCACCAGAGGATCTTTGTTCCTGCCGGCTCTCCTCCACTCACCCTGACATCGATCCCCTCTGTGAAGGGTCTTTGTCATCTGTGGCTCTAAGTGCTGCGGCGGCTGCGGGCTGATGAGAGGGGCGGCTGTGTTTGGGCGCCCAGGAGTGCTTCCGTGGCTAGAGTTCCCTCTGAAGAGGGCTTTATCTTGATGGAAGGAGCCAGTGGCCAGACACCATGAATGATTTTGCCCTTTACATCAGCTCCAGGACAATGTACTATTCGAGCCAGCTAGCCTGTGAGCCAGCCACAGTTATTAGGCTTTTTAAAGTGAGGTCTGGGGGAAATGGATGGCAAGTAGATGGATTTCAATCAGGATTCAAGCCCATCTAAGCCAGGGGAAAGAAGGTCACACTGAAAGCAGCATTCACTGGAAAAGGGGGACCCTCTCAATAGCTTCAGGCAAGACCCAGGCTGAAGAAATAGGACACGATTTGAGTTAGGATGACCCTATGTCTGGGGGTGTCCTATTTTCTACCCTTATCCCAGTGCAATTATTAATGGTCCTCCCTCTCACTCTCAAGAATCACTCTAATTTTAGGCATGACACTGTGCCTGAGATCCTACAATATCCTGACACAGATTGGCCCATATTAAAATCCTAGCTAACATTTACTGACCGCTCATTAGGCGACCTCAGTGGTAAACCCAAAGATTTCTTTTTCTTTTTCTTGTCATCCAGTCTGGAGTGCAGTGGCACACTCATAGCTCACGTCAGCATTAAACTGCAGGGTCCAAGTGATCCTCACTTCTCAGCCTCCAAGTAGCTGAGACTACAGGTGCACACTACTGTGTGAGGCTGATTTTTAAATATTTTTGTAGAGTTGCTGTGCTAGTCCATTGTATTGCTGTGAAGGAATGCCTGAGACTGGGTGATTCATAAAGAAAGGAGGTTTATTTGGCTCACGGTTCTGCAGGCTGTACAAGCATGACATTAGCATCTGCTCGGCCTCTGGTGAGCCCTCAGGAAGCTTACACTCATGGTGGAAGGGGAGGGGAGCAGGCGTGTCACATGGAAAGAAAGTGAGCAAGAGCAAGGAGGAAGCACCAGACTCTTTAACTATTAGATCGTGCAATAATTAATAGAGAGAAATCAATGAATATTCACAAGGATGAAACCAAGCCATTCTTGAGGGATCCACCCCCATGATGCAAGCATGTCCCACCAGGCCCTACCATCAACACAGAAAAACACTTTCCAGCATGAGATTTGGAGGGGACGAACATCCAAACCATATCAGACAGGGTCTTGCTCTGCTGCCCAGGCTCTTCTTGAACTCCTGGTCTGCAGAGATTCTCCCACCTTGACTTCCCAAAACACTGGGATCACAGGCATGCACCACTGCATCTGTCTCCCAAGATTTCAAATATTTCAAACCTCCTTTGTTGTTCAACGTCATGCTGAAGGGCGTCATGATTTGATGAAAATGAGAGAGCGAAACGTAACTGACAACTCCATGGTGGAGCCCAGCTTCCTGGGGCTTGCAGCAGATTCAGAGCTGAGAAGTTAGTGGTTTCTCAGCAAAACACCTCACCTGCAAAATGGTGGCGAAAAGCCCCCAGGTGCTTGAGGGCCTTCCATCTTCTCATTTAAGGGGGAATGTGGGAGTTGACTCAGATGAAAACCCAAAATTGGGGGTTTTGTGAGTACAAAAAACCGCACTTCTTTGGATTTCTGATGATTATTATTGAAGGAAAAACAAATATTCATCTACCACAATACAAAGCGGGTTTTTTTTTTTCACATTGCCTAAAATAATCTTTTATAGAAAAAATCATGAAACAATACAACTCTGGACATAATTGCAACACCATATTTATCTACAGGCTTTGTTGAAGAAATGGATAAAATAATAATTCTGTTAAAAACGAAGAAAGGAAAACATGACTTCCTTCTGTTGGCATCAAGATAGTGGATCACCTTACCTGTTGATGCTAAAACTCTATTCAAACTCTTAACTTCTTTAACAAGGGCTTGATCCTTCAACTTTTCCTTCTCAATCCCACACAGGTGCCCTTCTGTGATATTTTATTGTTTCACCTTCCATCTGCAGTATAGATGGTATTTAAAGTCTCCTAAGAATTCTACCTAACATTTCCTTTCCATCTCTAAGATTGCATTTTTGTCACTTGTATCCCTCTGAAGCTCTGAAGTCAGGACATTTACTGTGTGGCCCTCACAGACATCTTCTGTATCTCTGACTTAAGCAAGATCTTTTGGATACCTTGATTATAGGATGATTCAATTAAATAAACCAAGGAAGCAAAGGAAAGTACATTCACCCCCTCTCCTGTGGTTTATCAAGAAGATCCTTGGATGGCAAGGATTCTTTAGCCAATCTCTACTTCTTTATTTCAAGATTACAAAACGTAAAGGGCTATCTTAACCAAGGACGAAAACCTCTACCGACATTAGCAATTAACAGTAACCCCCTTTTATAACCATTCCGTTTCCCTCCCGCTGTTCTAGGGAAATCTGAATTAAAAAGCCTGGCGCTGCCTAAGGGCAATTAATAGCACTGAGATGACAAAAGATCTTAGGACAGCTGACAAAGTGGCCCTGGGAGGGAACTGGGCCCGGCTCAAAGTCACGGTGGGAAGTGTGTGCCCGGTGCTGCATGGGGCTTTACACATGGAGAATGAAAAGATTTTCATCACCCAGGATAATGCAATTAAAAAGTACACCACCAGAAGCCACCCCATGCCAACTTGTTCAAAATTGGGCCTCCGACCCAGGGGCCAAATGGAAATTCGAAGCTGAAACACCTCCATCGGCAGAGAGGGAGCGGAAGGGGGGTTTGCCCTCCTCCTTGTGCAGACAGGTGCCTGTTAGGGGGATGGGGGGGACATACGTTCATTGCCCATGGTAAGAAATGATTAGAGGACCTAGGAAGGGTGGACAGAGGGAGACGTGACTAATGTCACAGGAGAAGCTAATTAAAAGGAGGATGTCGGGCCTCTTTTTTTTCCTTTCTGCTCAGTGTTTCTGCCCTGTGCTGTACACACACAATTTAACATGCATGGAGAAAGGAGAGCGACCATCTCTAATTGCCCGAAAATGACATAGTATTTGTTGTCCTGAATGCTGCTTTGCCCAGGTGGAAATTGTTTTCCTGATTAGCCTGCTCACAGAGACTGCTGTGGTCCACGGTACAGCTGGGATTTTTCTCTCTCTCTCTAATCTCAGTGAGACGAACACAATTCAGGCTGTTGATTGCTGAAACAACAGGAGTAATCATTCCAGACAATGGCCATGGCAAGAGCACCAGGGCAGAGGGAAAGGTCCCTTCGCTAAGCACAGCCGCCTGGTGGACGGGTAAGCCTGGCCTGCTTCCCATTCATCCGCCAGCTGCTCTCTGGAAGTGATGCCGCTTCTGCGGCAAGATACACAGCTCCCAAGGTTGACCCTTCTTACCGGTTCCCGAAGTGCTTCTGTAGGGGTAATGGGTCAGCTGCCCAATGCACACAGCAAGTTGCAGAGAGAAAGGCGTTTAATCATAGGGCCACCAGATGAGGAGATGGGAGGAAACCCCAAATCTGTCTCCCTGAGGAGTGTGGGGTTAGGGTTTTTAAGGGCTGTGGAGTGGTCTGAAGTGTGGAGATCATTGGTCAGAGAGTGCAGAATGAAGTCATGAGACAAGGAGATGAAGAAGCCGTATTCTCTGGTGGCTTCTCTTCCTCCATGGGGGTCTTCAACCCAGTTGTCATCAGCTGTTTCACTGGGATTCAAGACATGAAAAATACCTTAGGCAAAAGCCTTATGACCCAATGCCAGAGGAGAGCCTATCTATCTTTAACAAAAACCTCTGGATTCTAACTTCACAAATCCTATCTTTATGCACAATGGGAATGCAAATGTCAAGTATCTAGCACTACATGACTTTCCGTTACAAGGAAGTGGGCCAAGGTGCAGCCTGATAAATGCTCAATTATAACTCGATTTCTGTTCATTCTTGTTAACCCTGTGAGTCCACTTCCCATCCCTGAGGTTACTGATAGGGCACTCACTCTCCACCAGCAAGTCTGGCCTGCCTGGCTGAGCTTTAATCAACAGGCGTTGTGCTACAGCTGACTGTGAAGGACTCACGTGGGTGTGCTCCCATGAAAGCTTCCATGCAAAGGGATCATTTTCACTTTTCTGTCTAATCACAAATGTTTTCTATGGAATATGTGGTGGGAAAGAGTGAAGGGATATTAAAAAAAAAAAAAGGCTGGAGAAAATGTGCATACACGCAACAGCTAAGGGAGCCAAAAACGTTTTGACTACAGTAGTGAGACAGCTAAGCTGGGGCTCCCTGGAGAACCTATGACTGGCCTGAGCACTGGGAGAGTGGGATGGAGCCACAGAATTCATGCCACTTGCAGCGAGGAGGTGCCTGGCCCCTCCTGTTTCTGGATGGTCACCTGAGATTCAGTCTGAGATGAGGGTCTATAACAGGAACCTCTCTTGCTTTGCTGAGTGTCTTTCCCTTTTGCCCAATACATTCCATTTTTCTCACCCTTCTATGTGCTCACAAGCCTAATCCTTCCTGGTCATGTGACAAGGATCTCGTTTTTAGCTGAACTAAAGGAGAAAATCCTACAATAGTAATGCTGACAGCTGAAATTTGCACACTGATTCCCCTGGGCCAGGTACTGTGCCATGCCTTCACGTGTACCATTTTAAAATGTTCACAATAAACCCAGAAGGCAGGTCCTTTTATAGCGTCCATCTTACAGATGGGAAAGCTGAGGCATAAGGAAGTTAAAGAAACAGAGCCAGAAAACAACAGATCTGGAATCTGTGCTGGTCAGTCAGTCTCTGAACTTGACCCAGACTCCTAACCAAGAGCCCCTCACAAGCTGAGCGTCCAAGGAGAACAGAGAGAATCCAAGATTCTTAGTGACAGGGCCCACTTCTGGTTAATAAAACTAGAGGATTGTTGGCGGCAACACGGATGGAGCTGGAGGCATTTTCCTTCTCAGGCTAATGCAGGAACAGAAAACCAAAGACGATGTGTTCTCACTTATAAGTGGGAGCTAAATGATGAGAGCATGTGGACACATAGACGGGAACAACACAAACTGGCGGCTCTCAGGGGCTGGAGGGTGGGAGGAGGGAGAGGATCAGGGAAATTAGCTAATGGGTTGTGAACCCAGAAAATCTGAGACAGGTCTCAGTTAATTTAGAACGTTTATTATGGCAAGATTGAGGACACACCCGTGACAGCCTCAGGAAGTCCTGATAACATGTGCCCAAACTGGCCAGGGCAGAGCTTAGTTTTATACATTTTAGGGAGACATGAGACATCAATCAATACATGTAAGAAGTACATTGGTTTGGTCTGGAAAGGCGGGACAACTTGAAGCAAAGGCAGGAAGACTTTAAGTGGGGAGGGAGCTCCCAGGTCACAGAGAGATGGGTTACCTTCTTCTAACTTTCTGATTAGCCTTTCCAAAGGAGGCAGTCAGATATGCGTCTATCTCAATGAGCAGAAGAGTGACTTTGAATAGAATGGGAGGCAGGTTTGCCCTAAGCAATTTCCACTCTGAGTTTTTCTTAGTGACTTTTGGGGCTCAAGATATTTTTCTTTCACAGGGTACTAGGCTTAATACCTGGGTGATGAAATAATCTGTACAACAAACCCCCATGACACAAGTTTACCTATATAACACACCTGCACTTGTACCCCTGAACTTGAAAGTAAAAAAAAATGAAAACAAAAAACTAGATGAAAAATTGAATGACTGCAATTTGCTGCAAATGAGTTGTCTAGCCAAAGCAAATAACGGGCCTTCCCGAGCAGCGGCCATTTCCGTCTGCACCCACCTTTGTGCTTATCTTCCGCAGAGCAGCAGCAGCTAGGGGGCCTCTGGTTTGACAGTGATTCATACACGAAGATTCTTGAGAAAGGCACGGTGGCAGCCTGAACCTAGAGCAGGAAAGAGTGATTGTAGCCAGACTCACAGCACAAAATGTGCTTGGGAAGGCGGAGGGGGAGGCAGGGGCTGGAAGGAGGAAGGTGGGGAGGAGTCTTTCTTAAAAGGTGCAATTCCTTTGGGAAGAGTGTGCATGTCTATGAATGGTAGCCAGTGAAGAGAGAGGGCTACTCTAAAAGCTAAAACCTCCCTCTCTTCAGACTGAATAGCTCTTCTTGTCTATGCTCTATTGGCAATTAATGATACACTATCACGTAACATCTCCTTTAATACTCTTTCCTGTGTTATTGTTCCCAGCTTTATTGTTTAATTCCTCACATGTTATAGACCTGTCTTCCAAACTCTAAGGTAAGCTCTTAGAGGGGGAAAAATGAAGTTTTAAGATTACTTTTAACACCTATCATACCTAATGGAAAACCTAGTCCATATTTATCTATTGATAAGAGGCTTGTATTTGTTCTTTTCCTCTTAGTTTATGGTAACAAAAGAATTTCATTTAAGATGTACCCGAAGGGCTCAAAGAGTAGTAGAAGGAGATTTTTCACCACCACTTCAGCTACTTTATTCATGTATCCAACCATCTGGTAAGCCACTATCCAGTATTCCTAGAATTATGTCAATGAGGAGGCTACAAAAAAGAATAAGTACAGAGACGTGTCTCCAGGATCTCACAGCCTAAAAGAGGCAGGAATGTAGATCATGTCTACTAATGGGAAAATGGAAACACTTGAGGGTCTCAGAGCTGGTAAGCACATCCTCGCACACCTGTCTATTAATCCATTCATTCAATGGATAAAAATGTATTTTCTATTGAAAATTGGGGGACGTCCATGAATAAGAGATAGAGATCATATTCTCATGATCTGTCTCATTCTACAAGGTAAGACAGTTATTTACAAAATCATCCCAATGCTTATTTAATTATGAATGAAATGAAGAAGAAACCACTTCGAGCACAGGTTTATATGACAGTCTGCAATGGGTGGGAGTGGGGCTAATCTAGATTTGGACAAGAACGGCAGTAGTCAGACAAGTATTTTCCACGCAGTTGATATTTTCCATGCAGTTGATACTTTAAGGTGAAGAAAGATTAGCCAAAGAAAAAAATAGAGAAGGATGGAGAATTCTAGGTATCACAGTTGAATGGCATTGAGGCAGAAAAGAGGTTGGCACAAAGAATGAAGTGAAGTAAGACTTTCAAGTCTGCAGCAAGGCTGAGGGCAGGTGCGGGTGAGTGGTTGGGGGTTTTTGGTGGTGCCAGGGGAGCTAAGGAGTGAAGTAGGGTCAGATTATGCAGGAGGCCATGGGTAGGAGTTTGAGACTTCTGTTGTTGTTTTGGTTTCACTGTCTAGCATGCAACCTCTTTTTCTATTCGGGGCATGCTCAGCTGTGCTTGGCATTGGTAGTATCTGTAGCTGTAGCCTCCTGCTATGGAAGATAAAGAGAAGAGATCCTCTACCCATCCTCTGGCATCCAAGTCATAGTCCTAGGACCTCTGTTCAGCCAATCATTCACCTCCCTCAGTCTTTCAATCTGCAAGAAGAGATGCAACATCGAAATAAGAGTTTATGATTCTTCATGGAAGTGGCATCCCCATTTCATCAAGCATTGGCAGTGGTACTGTCTGATGCTCTGTCCTTCCAGACTGTTCCCTCCATCTGACCTCCAGAGATTCCATTTTTGTCTCATTTCCTAAGTGTCCCAGGGATTCTGTAAGCCCATTACTGTCTTCCAAAGAGCTCCCTCTTTCTGTAAAAGATCATAAGAATTCATTCCAGTTGTTTGCAACCCAGAACCTGGACTAGTGAACAATGTCAAGGAAATTGGCTTTTAATTCACGAACACTGGAAGCTGCGAAGGGTTTTACCCAGGGTGTAACAAGAATAAATTCGAATTTTAGCATCATTAAAAGTCCTTTGTAGTTTCAAGCTACTTCCACATGATTTATTTGGTTTTTATAGCAACCAGAGAGTTGGATACTATTATCTCTCTTCTTTGCATCAAAGACAGAATGAAGTTGCAATAAGCCAAATGATTTCTTTTTCAGTGGGAAATAGCTAATTAATGGCAGAAAAAGTATCATAGATGAGGTCTTATTTCTTGCACATTGCTCCTTCTATTAGCAGTGAGTGGAAAACCTGAGATGTAGGAAACTAGAGAAGAAATTGCATGACTTCTATGTCAGAAGCAGTAGCAAATTGTTTCAGCTTTCTACATGAAAACACCTGTAGACATTCAACTCTATGCTCAGATCCATCACTATTCATATTTCACAGTAGAAGCATGAGAAAAAAAGAGCCTACCCGGAACACAGTATGTCTGGAAGTAGTTCTGACCTGCAGTTAAGAATTTATGTGTTCACAAATGCATGTAGCTGCAGAAACCTGTGCTGTCATTGAAGCACATCTGAAGTTTGGAATCGTCAGATGCCCAGCAACAAGAAAAACATATGTCAGCGAAAGGGGCAAGC
Source organism: Cheracebus regulus (assembly GCA_963574635.1). Lineage (NCBI taxonomy): Eukaryota > Metazoa > Chordata > Mammalia > Primates > Pitheciidae > Cheracebus > Cheracebus regulus. Next base: position 90,222 of record CAUYQU010061746.1, read on the forward strand.
CTAGTATTTTGTAGCTTGCTGTAAAGCAGCAAAGATTTAGAGTCAAATCATAAGCTTTAACTTCAGACTCCAGATAAGACAATACTTACCTTGTAGTACTGTTGTAAGGATTCACTAAGATAACCCATGGAAAGTTCTTAGCACCACAGCCAATATCAGACAGATGCTCTAAAACCAAGGTCTTTAACTCCCGGGCCACAGACTGCTGTCAGTCCCTGGCCTGTTAGGAACCAGGCCACACAGCAGGAGGTGAGTGGTGGGTGAGAGAAGGAAGTTTCATCTGTGTTTACAGTCACTCCCCATGGCTCACAATACCACCCGTACTCTGTCTCTGATCAGATCAGTGGTTGCATTCAATTCTTATAGGAGCATGAACTCTACTGTGAACTGCACATGCGAGACATCCAGGTTGTGCTCTCCTTATGAGAATCTAATGCTTGATGATCTGTCATTGTCTCCCATCACCCCGAGATGGGACTGTCTAGTTTCAGGAAAACAAGCTCAAGGCTTCCACTGATTCTACATTATGATGAGTTGTATAATTATCTCATTATATATTGCAATCTGATGATGAGAGAAGTAAAGTATGGAATAAACGTAATGAACTTGAATCATCCCGAAACCACCCCTGACTCCACGTGGTCCATGGAAAAACTGTCTTCCATGAAACCACTCACTCTGCTACCAAAAGCATTGTGGATGGTTGCTCTAAAAGGTGTTCATTTCCTTACCTTGTTTCCATCAACATTAGAGAGAAAGTGGGGATTTGTCCTCTAGATTTGTGAGATGGGTCCAATAGGATCTTACACAGGGAGCCACTGTTCAGATATCAACCAGTAAGGCAGAGGCTACATAGAGAGACTAGAAGTTTCCCAGTGGAACAGGGAGAAGGCAGAAGCTGTCTCTTCCCTCATTCTCAAGGCCAACCATGTTGTTGTGATTTTCTTTCTAATAATGTATCTAGAACTTAGGTGACCTAGTCAACCTTCAGGGTTGTTAGAAGAAGGAAATTGTCACCTGAAATGAAGCACACAAATTGCTTTTGTTTACTTTTATGCTGGTTTTAAAAGCAATTGATAAGAAAAGTTGAGTGCATGTGTTTTTCAGGGAAAGCAAATAATTTTTGATAAATAAAGAATATTTTCATTTCTTTAAAAACCAAATATTTTTCTAAAAGCAAATTTTATTTTCCCAAATATTTGACAAGAGCAAGCTGTAAAATTCTGAAGGAGTTCAGTCAGCTGTGCAGATTGACTTTTGAAGTGTAAAATAAACCTTTACTTAACAGATGTCAGGACTGTGACTTTAGAAGATAATGACAGTTTTTATAGTAGGTTGGTGGCAGAATTTCTAAGGAGAATGAATAAAGTTTTGGTGCCAAGTCTGGAAAAAAAATGACAACATGATTATTAACAATTGACAGAATTGAGGAAAGCAAAAATAAGTGTTTTAATTTGTTTGATTAGACAGTGTAAATTGTTCCATAAATACCAGTAAAATACATTTTACAAAAGGATAGGCTGTGCCTGCAGGTAGAAATTAGAGTAACTCAATGGCCCTACTGCCCCCCAAAATCTCCAAGAATGAAATTGATTTAAAATAAATTCAAAAGCTTTAGACAAGAGATCAAAATAGCCACAGAAGACTTTTTAATAACTATGTTCAGATTCTACCTTTGCAGCAACAATAGCAAATAGAGAAAACTCTGCAATATTGACAAATATATTCCAGCTGGGCAAAGTGGGGTCAGCAGTGCTATTAAGTATAATTGAAATTATTGTTCAGGAGATTTAGCCAAAGTCAAATACGCCTAGGCCCTATTCTAGTATCCTACAAGCTTCTCTTCAATCCAACCTGCCGGCAACCATGCAGATTTTGGATGCGGCTCAAGTGCTATCCCTCTGCAAAGCCTTCTCCCACTCCTCTATTCTTCCAGTAAGCTCTCTCCTCCCTGAATCTAGAAGTCTTTGTATAATCTCCACTGCTAGAGTTAGCATTGGTCATTGATAGTCATACTGAGCAGCCAGAATTCCCAAACCTCGAACTCAACTCTGGGCAACTTCCACTGTACTCTGGTACTTCCCAAAAGATAATACCCAGAGGATGCCAGCTTCACACTAAGATCCTGTTTTTCTAGAGAGATGAGCTTGGCGGAATAAAATGGATAATCTCAGAACATTCTGCCTAACGCTAAAGCCAGCATCAGGACTAAATGTCCAACTCCCGGTTCTTGCTGCCGCTTTCTCAGGGTCTACCTTGACTCACCATCATGCCAAAGAAATTAAAAGAAATGTTCTAAAGGCAGAAGTTTAATGATTTGGCTTCTTGCACAAAAGTTTATCCCTGGACTAAGCAGAACAGAGCTCTGCTTCTCGTTTAAGTAAGAAAGAAATTTCAGATCAGTTCCTGTCATCACATGTGTTGGTTTTGTATCTTCAGTTGAGTCTAGAAGGTACAATGTCTACTGCTTCCTTTTTTCCCTTAAGTTATGAAAACACTGAAGAGTTCATCTTTATCTCCTCCAAAAGTTTCTGAGACACGTAGAATTTAAAATAGCAACAAATGCATAATAAATTGATAAAATATCAATTCTTGGGAAGTTTTTATAGATTATTAAAGAGACACAACTTTATAGTCATTAAGGTAAAGTTGTTAGAGGACTGGATTCTAAATGCTGAAGGGTCATAAAATTCTAGTATAAACCATTGTCATTAGAAAACTTTAAAAATGTTATCTCTGGATTGCAAATAACATTTTTTGCCAGCCAAGCTTACTATATATCACATTAACATAAAACTTTAAATTTGCCCATTGTTATTATCTATTTTTATATTTTATGGAAGAGTTGATCTTTATGTCCTAAGGGTCCTAAGGACACGTTATTTGCAAAAGACCACTGTGGTCAAGGAGCACCATACTGGCATTTCAAATTAGGATGTGAACAGATTTATAGATTTGTTGCTGTCAAGGAAGTAGGAAATTAAAGATGGATATTGTGGCTTTTGTGAGTTCTGCTGGTGAGTTCTTTTTTCAATCGATGTTATTGAGATATAAATTGTGTACAATATAATGCACACATTGTATGTGCTTAATAAGTTGGGCACATATACATGTGGCATATATATATGTATGTACATATATACATATACGCATATGTATATGTCAATATTTCCATGACCAGTCAAGTTAATATGTCCATGACCCCCAAAATGGTTCCATGGGACCCTTTCACAGTCATCACTTCATCACCCCTATAGAACCTCCTGTCTCAGCAAATGCAGGAAATGACTGATCCTTTTCCATGACCTTTTCATATAAATGAAATGTGCTATTTAATTTTCTGTGTCAGACTAATCAAGAAAAAATAAATGAAGACATAAGTTACCAATGTAAAAATGAAGAGTACATAACTATTGACTCTGCAGATATTTAAAAAAAATAATACAAGAATACTAGAAAGAACTACTGTGTTTAGATCTGTTGTATTTAGTGATTTTTTTTAATAGTTGGATTAAACTATATTGAGATGCGATTTCTTTTTGTCCCGTTTGTTCTTTGTTATTTTTTTCTTCTTTTTCTGCCTTCTCTAGGTTTAATTAAGCATTATAATTTAATTTTATCTTCTCTATTGAATTATTATTTAACTTATTTAAAATAATGGTTAGTGGTTGTCTTAGGAGTTACAATATACATTTTTAAATAATTTGTGTCTAACTTAAATTATACTGTTTCATGTGTTGGGTAAGTGCCTTGTAACAACGTGGTATAGACACACAACACTTTTGCTTTGAACATGATCTTTTAGAGCAACTAATAACAAGAAAAAATTATATTTTGCCTCAATTTATTCCATTTCTAATTCTCTTCATTTCCTTGTGTAGATTCAAGTGTTGTTGCTCTTTGAGATGGAGTCTCTCTCTGTCACCCAGGCTGGAGTGCTGTGGTGTGATCTCGGCTCACTGCAACCTCGGCCTTCTGAGTAGCTGGGGTTACAGGCATGGATCACCACGCCCAGCGAATTTTTGTGTTTTTAGTAGAGACGGGGTTTCGCCATGTTGGCCAGGCTGGAAGATTCAAGTTTTTGACCTATCATATTCCTTCAGCCTAAAGAAGTTCCTTTAACATTTCTTATGAAGGAGATTTGCTGCCAATGCATTCATTCCCTTAGTTTTTGTTAGTTGGAGCAAGTCTTTATTTTTTGCTAATTTCTGAGGGTTAATTTCTCTGGATATAGAATTCTGGGTTGATAATTTCCTTCAGCACCTTAAAGATAAAATACTAAGCCACTGTTTTCTGATGAGAAGTGTGATATGTTCTCACTCTTGTTCCTCTGCAGGCTGTGTACCTTTGAGGGAGAGGTGCTTCCCTTCATGATCTTCTTGTCTTTGATTTTCAGCTACCTGAATATGATCTACCTGGATCATCGTATTGTGTGTTTGTTTTTATATTTATCCTTCTTGGTGCTCTCTGGCTCTTGGATCTACACCTTGGTGTTTGTTATTAACTTGGAAAATCTTCTGCTATTATTTCTTCAACTATTTCTTCAGTCTCGTTCTCTTTCTCTTACTCTTTGGAGATTTCAATTATGTATATTTTAGAACATTTGATATGGTCTAACACTCTTGGATACTGTGTTGTGGAGCTTTTCTCCTCTACTTTTTTTTTTTTGTACTTCAGTTTGTGGAATTTCTATTGATCTCCATGCGTTCACCAACTCTTTCTGTGGCTGTCAAGTCTACTGTTGAGTCCCTGAAAGACAATCTTCAGTGCTGTTACTGTGTTTTTGTTTTTTAGTATTTTCGTGTTATTCTTTTTTATGGTTTCTGTCTTTCTGTTGAAATAATCTAGCTGACCTTGCATGTTGCCTATCTTCTTCATTAGCATCTTTACCATATCAATCACTGTTATTTTAAATACTCTGATAGGTTCATTTCTGTGTCATAGCTTAGTTGTGATGGTTGTAGATGACTGCTTTGTCTCTTCAGACTGTGGATTTTCTTTGCCTTTTCCTATGTCTCATACTTTGTTGATGTCGTTGTTGTTGCAAAGGACAAAGATACATGTCTTTCTTGCTGCCAGGCCTTTAGTGGAAGGTTTTGTGTTAATATAGTCAGGAATTGAGCTGGGTGTGAAGTTTGCTGTTGGCATAATGTAGTTTTTCCTTATCCAGTTTCACCTTCCATGGTTTTCGTTAACTGTAATCAATTGTGGTCCAAAAATATTAGATGGAAGATTTCACAAATAACATATAAGTATTAAATTGCATGTTGTTCTGAGTAGTGTGATGGAATTTTGTGCCATCTTGCTCCATCCTGCCCAGGATGTGAACCATTCCTTTGTCCAGTATCTCCATGCTGTAAACACCAATCACCATTTGTCACTCAATAGCCAACAGTTATCAGATTCACTGTGACTGTCATGGTATCACAGAGCTTGTGTTAAGTTACCCTTATTTTACTTGATCACAGTCCCAAGTACCAGAGTAATGATGCTGGCAATTAGAATATGCCAAAGAGAAATTATAAAGTGTTTCCTTTAAGTGAAAAGGTGAACATTCTCAACTTAATAAATAAAGAAAATTATATGTTAAAGTTGCTAAGATCCATGGTAAGAATGAGTCTTTTATCCATGAAATTGTAAAGAAGAAAAAAAAAGTCTGTACTAGTTTTGCTGTTGCATCTCAGACTGCAAAAGTTGCAATCACAGTCCGTGATAAAGGCTCATAAAGATGGGAAAGAAACTAAATTTGTGGGTGGAAGACATAAACAGAGACATGTTCCCAATGACAGCAATCAGGTTTGGCACTATTTGAGGTTTCAGGCATTCACTGATGGTCTTGGAACATATCCCCCATGGATAAGGAAGGACTACTGTGGTTATTTTCAGCGCACCATAGCCTGACATTGCTCTAGCAGTACCTTGTGTTTAGGATGTGAGCTAATTTGCCAGAGGGTTTTCTTCCCCCTCGGTGTCTTCTCCCTTCTTACCTTACGGTCCCTTTTGTACTGTTTCCTAGAGAAAACCTGTCTCTTGCAGCAATCTCTGCTGTAAGTTACTTTTACTCAACACTTGTTAGCACAGTGCTGGGGAGAGCCGGAAGGGGTGTATTCTCTCATCAGACCTTAACATGAGGCAGTCACGGGACCTGAGCCTACTCCGGCGGTAGTCCTGGGCTGTCACTCTCAGAGTAGAGTTTTATTTTTTCTCTTCCTTTTCTGCAGTTTCAGTGGATTTTCACCAGTGTCCTAAACTGATCTTTTTTTTTGAGACAGAGTATTGCTCTGTTGCCCAGGCTGGAGTGCAGTGGCATGATCTCAGTTCACTGCAACCTCCACCTCTTGGGTTCAAGCAATTCTCCTGCCTCGGCCTCCTGAGTAGCTGGGACTACAGGTGCATGTAACCACACCTGGCTAATTGTATTTTTAGTAGAGATGGGGTTTCATCAGGTTAGCCAGGATGGTCTCGATCTCCTGACCTCATGATCTACCCACCTCGGCCTCCCAAAGTGCTGGGATTACAGGTGTGAGCCACTATGTCTGGCCTAAACTGACCGTTTAAGATTTTTGTTCTATAGGGGAGATATGGGAGACGGGTCTGGGAACAGTTTCAGGAGTAGCTACTATTCCCTTCTCAAAGTCAGTACAATTAGGAAAACTTTCTTAGGAGTCTTGCCTATCTTCTCTGTGAGTGTCTCGTCGAAGACAGGACTCCGAGAGGATGCAATAATCCTATCTCCAGGACCCAGTGACTCCACATCCATATGTGACCTGGAGTAGTTCATTACACTTTCTAAGCGGAATCTCCTTGCCAAATCATATAGCATGCAATGGCATCTGCCCTAGGTAAGCAAATGCCTGGGTCCTGTTGTACCCTGTAGGTCCTGGCCTCTTCCTAGATATTAGGTTCTTTCCCCTGCCATGTCAGATCTCTAATGGATTCAAGAAAGGTCATTAATTTTCTGTTTGATTAAGCTTTTATTTTCTTATCGTAAGACTGGGAGGCAGGGAATAAGGCTCTATCAACTCTACATCTCTTAACTTAATGCAGAAGATCCACATATTAATTTTTAATGCTGAACTGAAATTGCATCCCTGAGATTAGCTCCATCTGGTGATGACAGTCATTCTATTTATACACTGTTGAATTCATGTTATTGATATTTTATAAGGGAGGTTTTAAAAATCTATGATCATGAGCAATATTGTTTTATAAATTTCTTTTCTTATAATCTTGATGTCAGGTTTTTGTGCCATGGTTATTTTAGTCTTTTAAAATTAGTTGGAAGGTGTGCCATCCTCTTTTACTTTCTGAGTTTGTGTTACGTTTTGCATTATTATTATTTCTTTTGTGTGTGACAGAGTCTTGCTGTGTCTCCCAGGCTGGAGTACAATGGCATGATCTCAGCTCACTGCAACTGCTGCCTCCCGGGTTCAAGTGATTCTCCCACCTCAGCCTCCCAAGTAGCTGGGATTACAGGTACACACCACCATGCCCAGCTAATTTTTTGTATTTTTAGTAAAGGCGGGGTTTCACCATGTTGGCCAGGCTTGTCTCGAACTCCTGATCTTGGGTGATCCACCCACCTTCGCCTCCCAAAGTGTTGGGATTACAGGCATGAGCCACTGTATTTGGCCACATTTTGCATTATTCCTTACTTCAAAGTTTGAACTCACCAAAGACACTATCTGAGCTAGATGTATCTTTGTGGGGAAAATGTTTTAATAGAAATTCAATTCCTCCAATAGATACAGGACAATTCAGATACTCTGTAGCTTTTTGAATTAGTTTTGGTAAGTGGCGTTTACCAAGAAATTTGCCCATTTCTTCTAAATTAGCAAGTTTATTTATAAAAATGTGCGATTCTATTACTCTATTGTCCTTCTAATGTTTGTAGGATCTGTAGTAAGACTTTCTTCTTAAGATCCCATTATTGGCAATATCTTGATTAGTTCTGCTGGAAGTATCCATTTTATTGCCTTTTCAAAAAAAAAACGACTCTTAGCATTGTTAGTATCTTCTGTTAACAATGTTTGACTTGATTCCATTGAGTTATGTTTCTAAATTTTAATTCTATTTACTTTCAGTTTTAACTTGCTGTTCTTTTTTTTCCTAACGTGGAAACATGGTTATCAATGTTAAGCTTTTTTCCTTTCTAGTAAGGCATTGACAATGATAAACTTCACTCTAAGCAGTTCTTTACCTGCATCTTACAAATTGTGAAGTGCTGTGTTTTAATTGTCAATCAACTCAAATTTGAAAATTTTACTTGTAACTTTTTTGAAGATGAATTCATGGCTTTTTAGAAATATCTTATTAACTTCCCAAATACTTTAGGTCTTCATGGGTATCTTATTGACATCTAGCTTAATCTGTGGTCAGAGATTGTATCCTTAAGATTTCCATGTTTTGGAGCTGATTAAATCCCATTTCATGGCTCAGTATATAATCTATCTTGAACCAGCCACAGTATAAAAGAAAGTGCTTTCTGAAGTTGTTTTTGGTGTTCTACAAATGTTAAGTCATATTGGTTGATAGTATTCAGATTATCTGTGTCTTTGATAATTTTTTGAATATATGATTTAATAATTATTATGGGAAGGTACTAAACTCTCCAACTATGGTTGTGGATTTGTCTGTTTCTCTCTTTATTTCTGTCAGGTTTTGCTTTATATGTTTTGAAGATCTATTTTTAGATCTATTATTCAGTCAATATCCGTGTGCCTAATTTTTCCTGGTCATAAGACAAGAACCCAGAGTTCAGCTGAAGGAATGTTATGTATTCCTGATGAACTGGTTTTTAAAATAAGTGTAAGTCATTCCTCTTTATCTGGAGTAATGCTCTTCTTCCTGAGATCATTTTTACCTCACATTAATACAGCCATGCCTGTTTTATTTTACATGTTTTCCATAATATATCTTTTCCACCCTTTTAATTTCAACCTTATCTGTATCTTTATATCTAATACGTATCTCACATATTGATGCAGGATTTTTTGCTTCTTAGTTCAGCTAAACTATGGGTTCTTGTCTCATGACCAGGAAAAATTAGGCACATGGATACATTGAAAGGCAAGGAGGCAGATTTATTAGGCAAAATGAAAGCTCTCAGCAAAGAAAGAGGGGGTCCTGGCAACAGGCTCCCACCTCACAGATTGAATGCCAGGCCACCAGGAGCTGAAGAGGCCAGGCTCCTTCCCCTGCCTAAGGTGCAAATTCCTGGTGCTTCCACCCCATTTTCTCAGTGTGCAGACAAGCCCTTAGTCTGAGCCACTCCACATTGATTTATTTCCTTTACAGCATGTGTGTTTAGGGATGAAATTTTCCACCATGGGCATGTTTAGGCAAGCCTCCTGTGCACAGTGACCTGAGGAACATTCGGCTGTCTCCTGCCTCTATTATTATAGTTAGTTAGGTTTTGAATTTTTAAAATTCATTATGACAATCTCAAGCTTTTTATTTGAGCATTTAGATCATTTATATTCAATGCAATTATAATTATAGTTGGATTTTCTTGTGTAAATGTTTATTATAAGAGTTAGCAACATATCCCAAACTTATCAAAGTCCATTTTGAATCAATGTTATACCACTTCACACTTAATACCTTACCTTTCTACTTCTGATTCACACTTCATATCTAATTTTTCTCATTTCACAGTTTACAAATATAATACTCTTGCAACAGTATAAATCCATTTACTCCCTAACCTTTGTGCTAATATTTTCATACTTTTACTTCTATATACTGAATAAACTCTGTCTCACAATATAATTATTTTCATTTGAAGACATCAGTTGTCATTTAAAATTTTGTAAGAGGAGAAAGAAATGTAGTCTTTTATATCTATCTATTTATTTAACATTTTTAGTGGTCCTCATTCTTTTCTGTAAACCCAAACTTCTGTTTGGTATCATTTACTTTAGCCTTAAGAATATCTATTATCTTTTTTTAAATAAATTTATGTCTGTTGGAATAATTTTTTAGCTTCTATTTATCTGAAAATGTCTTTGTTTCAGACTCATTTTAAAGGTTATTTTTTCTTCATGTTGTTTAAAAAATCTTAATGCATTGTTTCTGAACTCTGTTGTTTCATATGCAATGTCATCATTCATGTTGCTTTTATCCCTTGTATGTATTGTTTTAGCTTATTTCTATATCTCTGCTTTTTAGAAGTTCGACTGATGAGCCTAGTACGGTTTATTTTGCATTTATCTCATTCATAGTTCAGGGGGATGTGTAAGTTGATATTTTCCATCAAATCTAGGAAGAGTTGTGTCATAATTTGTTAAAATATTGTCAACCTCTTCTCCTTCTGGGACTTCAATTATATGCAAATTAGATATATTACATTGTACCACTGATTTCTGAGGATGTTCATTTTTCTTTCACCTTTTCTTCTATTCATTCTTCAGATTGGATAATGTCTAACAATTTGTCTTCACTCTGACTTTCTGCTTTCATTTTCATTCTGCCATCAATACCCTCTGATGAATTTTTAAAGTCTAAGTTATTGTGGTCTTTTTTTCAAGAATTTTCATTCCCTTTCTTTCTTTATTTTGTTTGTATCCTTTTCTCTGCTGAGATTCCCTAACAATTCATTTTTCTTTAAATCCTTGAACATATTTATTATATCTGCTTTCATGTTTCATGTACTAACTCTAATATCTACCTTAGATTGATATCATTTATCTGCTTTTATCTTGACAATTGGTCACATCTTTCTTTTTTTCTTGTCTAGTAGTTTTTATTGTATTCTTGACAACATGGATGAAACATCTCAGCATCTAAGGATTCAGTTATCTTCCTCTGGAAAGTGTAATTTTTTTGCTGTAGTAGGCAGTTCAATTACTAGCAATTAAATTAAACTTGTATAGACTTGGTTTTATTTTAAACATTTGTTAGGGCACATTTGGAGTGGGCCTTCCTCTGGGGAATGGTTCTTACTCCTAAAACAACTGCTTTTCTGGTATGTTAGCTGGGTGCCAGAGTGTTGACAAGGTATTTTCACAGTGGCTGGGTTGAAACTCCAGCATCTCCCAGCACAGCCCAAACAATTGTCAGTCAATTCCTCCTTCTACTCCGTTGCTGCTCTTTAGTAAGACAACTAGGGTTCACCCTGTGCATGCCAAAGACTTAATGAAACCACATGAAGACTTCTGGGACCTACTCCACTGTGCAGCTCTGTGCTCTGTAGCGCCCTGGCTTGCAGACTCTAGTGGCTGCGCATGCCTTCAACTTGGTGTCTACTTCCTCTATTCAGGAAGATCATGAAGACTTATCACTTCTTCTTGAGTTCCAGCTCCCTGTGTCACTGTCAGGAAATTAAGTGGGAGTTGGAGTGATCTTAAGGATCACTTACAATAGCAAGGGATATCACAGGGATAGCAAGGCTTACATTGACTGTCTTCCCATGCCTGAAACAGTTGCCTTATAGATTTTCTCCATGTTTATATTTGTTTACAAAGGGAGGATTCGTCTGTTACCATTCACTCTACCATAGACAGAAGCAGACTTTCCTACCAGAGGATTCTTAAATGAAATCTGATTACTTACGAAGATTTTTAGAGTTCTTTGATCTTTCTATAATTGCAAGACTACTTGTATTGTCTTTTCCATCACTTTAAGTGGTCACTGACACGCCTCCAATCAGGGCTTTTTCTCTCACAAATCTTCATTTCCTTTCTCCCTTTACTCACTCACTGCCTGCAAAATCATGAGAATGTTCCATCTAGGGTAAACATATATGACTTTAAGACTTCAAAAATGGGGCAAATGTTAGGGGCCAAAAAAAATAAATAAATAAACTTAACTTCAACATTCCTTTAAAGCACCTAGAGTACATCATACAAGCTCTTGGTTTTTCATCTCTATATATTGAACCATTTACATTTCTTGATATACTCTTATGTTCTTCTTGGCTATACACTAGACACAAAACATATTTTTAGGGTGTAGAATAGAAAACACTACCTAAAGAAACTTGCTCACGCTGGGGTGGTCATAAGGCTGCTTCTAAATTGTCATTTTCTTTCAAAGTAATTTGTGTGAATGATATACTCATCAGCTTTTCTTCATTTTCTTTTTCCCTCACTTCCTCTTTCTCCCTCTTTTGCTTTCTTCCTTCCTTCTTTCCTTCTTTCCTTTTCTCCTTTTCTCTCTTCTACTTCTCCTTCATCAGATATTTACAAACAGCCTACTAAGTGCTTGGAACTTCAATATCGTTATGAGTATTGAAGTCCCAACTTCAACATCCTTATGAGTATTCCATGGTTTTTTAAATTCTCAGCTTTATTTTAGCCACCATGACAGGACTACATCTTCCCCAGAATTCTACCATCTGTTCAGGACCTAAGTATTTACAGCAACATTGGATGTCTTCTGGTCTCTGCCTTAGCTAACTGAAAGGAAGTATTTTGGTTCTTACCAAGGAATCTTAGTAAATAATCAGCAAAATGGTCCACACAAATAAGTAATACTCCTTATCCAAGAGGAATGTTAAGGTCAGAACTTCTCTGTTCAACCAGGGACATCTTTATTTAGATGTGCTCTGCATTTTTTTTAGTTGTTTTCTTCCTGTGACAGAAATTTTGTTTTTATTTGTTTGGAAACATCTCAGGATGTCTAATTAGCTAAGCAATATGATAATATTCTTGAGACAATATTAATTGTTAGAGTTGAAGAACCACATATGATCATGTTCTTTTTCTTTATATTGTTTATGTAATTTTTTCATGCTGAATAGTAACTCAAAGTAACGTCTGATGATATGTAAAGGTCTATAAATGTCATCATATTTTCTCATATAAGGTATTGCTTTCTTCTTTTTAATAGTGTTTTTAGTACATTAATTATACTTGAACATATGCTTACTTTAAAAAACCATACATTCCATAATCAGTAAAAAAAAAAATTTCCATTAACATTCTTTCCCATTCCCCATAGATTCCCTTTATAATACACACACACCCCCTCCCCAACACACATTTCATTAGAATTCAGTTTGATTTTTTTAAAAGTGCTAAACAGCACCTCTGTGTATGTGAGAGACATCTAAACATTGTTTCCAATGGGGTTTATGACCCAAGAACTTGGTGATCCCTGGTCTATGCTTTCCAAACTTGACCCCTATTGGATACTCATTATGAAGTATCATCTTGACATTCAGGAAAATGACCTATAGAAGTCATGTGAGAGACCATGGAACTTTCCTTCTTCTTCAGAAAACACTTGACCTCCTGAGATCCCCTGATTCCAAGTTCAGTGTTTTTACTTTATACCCAGGCTGACTCATCCTCGTTGTGCTTATTTCAAGACCTCTAACATTTTCTCTGCAGCTTTAACATTCTATGATTACTCATGGATGAAATACAAAAGTGTAGTTAAAAAAAAAATACAGACTTTATTTTTTTCTGCCCAGTTTTCTTTTTTTTGTTTCCATGAATATAGGAACCTGAATCAATCTTGAGACAATTTATTGTTCACACACTAAGTTAGGTAAAGGGGGGATGAATAATTTCTTTACTCATTTACTCCACTCTAGGAACAAGAGATTGTGCTGAGTTGGGATGTGTCTCACGCAGAGTAATATTTCCAGCTGTTTCCTCAAATATGATGCATGAAAAGGAAAACAGGCTCACACGGGCATTTGGGAATTAATTCATGGCTACGTAGAAACTGCAAGGTAGAGGCAACCCTGATCTCCTCTTCCTGAAGACAATAAATTTTATGTGTAGATGAGGGTGAAGAAGTTCATGCTATAAGGCCAAACCCAGGAAAGCTGTTTGTGATCCTTGCCAGCCCTTTTCCATGCCACAATCGTGAAGGGTTTTCTAATGACCCTGTCTATAGCATTCCTCTCTTCTAAATGAATTCACTGTGTGAATGGGGGCAGGGACGGGCCTTCCAGGTACAAGGGCAGTGCCTTTGGTGACATGGTTTCCACCAGCTACAGTGCTGAAGCCTTTGATACCATTTCAACAATAGCAGACAACAGGTTTGATGGTGATCATTTTTTTGTGCAGTTCTCGTCAAATAAAGATCCGGTATCAAAATCCTTTCATTGGATATAGAGTCCAGGTTATGAGTACAAATAATGGGATTGTCATTGATAAAAACAGCTCTCTTAAAATGCAATATACAATATGAGGTCAGGGCTGTAGAATTCATTACTGGCTTTACTCTCTTAATTGACAATGTTGTCAATGACTAATGACCACATTTACATTATTTTATGGTCATAAGCAGATAATCTAAATGGAGGAAATAGAGAATTTGCCTTTTGAAGGGCTGTATTTCATGAGAAGTAGAAAAGCCCTGTGGTGAACACTTGACTCTTTCAGACACCAGTTCTACATACACAAAGCCAGAAGCAGCCCACTGCAAATGTTTAAATTCAATCAGAGCAGTTATTAGATGTCCTGTAAATAATGAAAGGAAAAAGATGAGCTGGCTTAAATCATAAATAATGAAAGGAAAAATATCAGCTGAGTTAAATTCTTTTTCTTAACTAGTTTGTGTAATTAGAAACAGACATCGTCTCTCCACCAACTTCTTTAAAAATCAGAATGCTACGTCTTCTATAGATTTCCTTTAGATATTTTTATTTTGCGGAGGTAAAACTTTTATGTAATTTTAACTTCTTTTTGGTTAAATGAAGACCAGAAGGTCTGTGTCTGTTCCTGGGGCTAACACTCATTTAAACTAAATATTCACAGTGATTAAAATATAAGGTTAAAGACTAATTCTAATTGGATGATTCTGAGTAAATGGTCCCTTTGTCAGGGATATATTTTACCATTTTTATAATGGAAATAAACCCTAAGATCCTTGGGAGAATATTTTTAGTATGTCAAATAGATTATTATTCCTACCACTTATTGACATTTATTTTTTATTTTTTACTTAAATATGAAAGTTAGAATAAAAGTTATGGGCTTATATGAGACAAGGCAGAACCAAGAAAGAAATAAAAACAGGAAGAAGATAAGCATTAAATACTATACATATACCCAAAGACATCTGGTTGACAATAGAAAAATAACAAACAACGCTAGAGCTGTAACACTCTTATGTCATTTTTATAATTAACAGCAGCAGCACAACAGTTTTCTGGGATGATAATTTTTTTAAAAGTTGGAAGTTAACATGTGTTTTGTTCTCACTCATAATTTGGAGCTTAGCAGCTAGAACGCATGGGCAATACACACTGGGGCCCGTCGCTGGGGAAGGGAGAGCATCAGGACAAATAGTTCATGCATGCAAAGCTTAATACCTAGGCTACGGGTTCACAGGTGCAGCAAACCACCATGGCACACATTTACCTATGTCACAAACCTGCACATTCTGCACATGGATCCCGGAACCTAAAATAAAAGTTAAAAAATAAAAACTTGCGGGTCTCAGTGGCTCACACCTGTAATCCCAGCATTTTGGGAGGTTGAGGAAGGCCCATCGCCTGAGGTGAGGAGTTCAAGACCAGCCTGGCCAATGTGGTGAAAACCCGTCTCTACTAATAATACAAACATTAGCAGGGCACGGTAGCGTGGTAGCATGGTAGCAGGCGCCTGTAATTCTAGCTACTCGGGGGGCTGAGGCAGGAGAATCACCTGAACCTAGGAGGCGGAAGTTGCAGTGAGCCGATATCACACCACTGCACTCCAGCCTGGGTGACAGAGTGAGACTGCATCTAAAAAAAAAAAAAAAAAAAGTTGGAGGTTAAATTTTATTCAGAACTGAACATAAAGCCTCGGTATGTTTGAAAGGTTCCATGACATCTAGTTCCAGCGCTCTAGCCTTATAAAGAAATGTTACATTAGCAATGTTTGCCATCGCTTCTAGCATTGCAAATGGTTAAAATGCTGTTGAGCTAAAACCGCCCAGCGGGACCAACAGGTTCGTCAGCCTGCGGCACTGTGCTATCCATGCTCGTCATGGCCTGAGCTGTTTTCTAGCATTATCACCTCCACAAATGAGCACTGCCATCCTCCAGCCCCTGGTACATCTGTTGTACAAGCTTCAGATCAGAGTGTAGAAATAGGGACAAATGCCACCCACTCGAGTGCACTTGCCGCTCTGCCAGCTGGTAGCAATTGCACGGCCTGTTTTCCACTTTCTCAGTCTTTCATTTCCTGCGTTTCTGGAAGGTAGATGACAGGTAAAGAGTGCGATCTTCCTGCCAAAAATCCCCCCCACCGTGTGAGAAGCTATTTGCCGTTTTCTAGAAATAAACAGAGAATATAAAGAAAAATCTGGAAATAGGAAAAATGTATCATAGCCCTAGAGGCTTGAAAACGAACTAGAGAGGTCGTCTCATTCATTCAGAAGGATAAAACTTGTGTCATTCGTTCATTTACCCATTCAACAGATCAGTATTGACTAGACTGCACAGAACTAATGTATAAATAGATAAGTATCCATAAAATAATAAGTATTAAGGTACAGTTGAATAGACAACAATAAGTGACTCTTTCTGTGATATTGCATTATTATATTAGAGAACCAAATTATATTGTTGTTTATTCAAATTTGATACTCTTGTGTTACCTCCAACAATGAGCATTTAGCAGGAATGTGAAAGAATATGTCCATGATTCCCTCATGACATGCAGGTGAAAGGGAAGTGAGGTCAGGAAAAAAGAGCCACATTTCCTAGACGGTCACAGCAAAGGCAGCATTGACTGGGCTGAGCAAGGTGGAGATCACTGGCAGAAGGGAAGAGACAGCCGCGGAGAGAGTAGATCCGCCCCCACTGTTCTGCCGAATCGGTCCCAAAGCCTCTTTTAGAGAGAGGTCCGGATCCTAGCAGGCCCCGGGGATGCATTAGAAACGCCCCACCTCCTGTCTGGGTAGTCCTTGCTTATGTTTCAGGACCCCAACGGCTGTTGACAATTTAATGATCTGCTCCAGAGTCAATTTTTGGACTAAATTGCACATGGAGCAGCAAAAATAGAAGAGAACTTACGCCTCTCAGATATGAAATCTGCTTATGACACATGGAGTCCCAGGGAAATGGAATGACCCACTCCTTCCCCTGATCGGCTGATATTTAGAATTAAAACTTCCTGAAGGGGCTTACTGAAAAGGGGATCCCATCCCCATCCACTCTCCCAGTTTTAGATGATAGTTGGTAAGAAAGTAAATATTTAGGTGTGTGGTCTAAGAATGATTTTCTTGTAATCCCGTTACAAGCAAAGCCATTTCCCCCCCCCGCCCCTTATTCTTTAAGTCAAGTCCTGTAGTGGGACTGAGGCAACTTGTGCCAGCTCGCTCAAGCTGATTGCTAAATTTCCAGCAGTTGTGCAAGCCAGATGCCATCCCATTGGTGGCTTGATGTCAGCCACAAGGGAACGGTCTACACCATGAAAATCAGCAAATGCCACAAACCGTTGCTGGAGAGCCAGTTGTCAGACATTTACCAGCACACCACCGATGATATCAGTTGCTGAATTTTTAATTGAATGATATATTCACTGCTTCATCAACATTGCACATGTATTCAATGGACCAACTCTCTCCAGCAATAGCATGGCATGAATAGAATAATTGTATAATAAATATTAATAATATGAACAGTAGTATTCTTTTTTCTCTCCAAGTCATTTCAAATGCCCTGTGAACTGCCTCCTTCAATAATATAAAACTACAAGTTAACCTCAGCATTATCTTGAAGAATTGGTCTTTGGAAGTAAGTGCCTACTCAATATTTGAATGCTGTAGACACCTAGAATCAGAATGTTTGAGATCATAAATGTTCCTCCAATGCTACTGCCTTGCCTTTCTATGAACCTGAACCACAGACTATTGATTGAAGAAAATCCTTTGAAGAAATAAAAGTCCATGTGCTGCTTCTCACACCTCATTACAGGCAAAGAAGCCACTCCAGCAAAGCTCAAGCCTGATTTATGCAGAAGGCTTCTAGTCTTACCTGCTTCCTTAAAATTGCCATTTAACATAATTTTTGGTTTATCATTATAAATGCTAAGTGATCTTGAGTCACTGCATCTGCTAAATCAGATGATTGCTCATTTTCTTCTACCTAGAATGAACAAGCAATTTGAATTCACTATGAAATAGAAGCCTCACAAGCAAGTAATAGGTAGTGGTGGGTGGCTTTTTAAGTCCAAATGTTTTTTCCTATTTGATTTACTTAATTGAGCTAATGGGCTCTATGATTGGCTCAATAGTCCAGTAGCTAAAGTCATCATTAGCTATTTTCTTGGCTAACACAATAATGACGCTTAAATTGTCTCCAGTATTTCCAATTACCTTTGAAAACATGCGGAATGTCAGAAGCCTTAATAGGAAACATAGATGATATGATGGTTATAGGAAATCTTCTCCAATACTAATAGTTTTCACAGAGTCCTTTTATGTGTCAAGAGAGAATAGCGAAACACATTACAAAATTAACCGAATGTGGAAGAGAGGATTTTGTCTCAAGAAATATAAGAATCCATGATACCAGAATATTAAAAAATTCTCTAACACCACACATTTCATTTTATGGTTTAGAAAAATCGAGACCCAGGGATGATAATTACCCTATAAAGATAACATTGCTAACGAGTGGCAGCCAAAATTCAAACCCATTTTTTTTCCATTGAAAAGTGCATTTCTTATAGTAGCCTATTAAAAATATGCTTTATTAAGTAAGGTCACTTAAAGAAACTCCAAATTCCAAGTAGCCGAAACGCCTCCCTCTCTCTCTTTCTCTCCCCTTCCCCTAATCCCCTTTCTCTCTCTCTTTTCCTTACCAATCCCCTTTTCTCATAAACACAAATTACAGTCATTTGCAGTATCATTGGCAAAACACTACCAGCTGGGGATGGGGGGGAATGGAAGGAAAGCATGGTGGACGCTCAGTTTCTAAGCTCAGCCCGCAGCCTGCTGAGAGTAGCATGTTGCATTGCAGATAATACGAGGTAGCCAACACGGAGTGACACGAGCTGCAGTAAAATTGCTGAGTGTGGGTTGAGCATAAAAGAACTACCTTTTAGGTTCCAAAGTGGATCATCAGTGTTATGCTATAGGGTGGAATGTCACAAGGGGGCGATTCCTCACTGGAGTCATCAGTTTGGGGTCCAGTCCCAGGGTTTTATCATTTTTTTCTCAGTGTACTCTGTTAGGAATAATAATTTTTGCTAAGCAATTCACAAGAGAGTGACTGATTGCATATAGCGTTATTTTGTTAAATCATAATGCAGAAAATCATAGCCTCAGGGCCTGGAATACCTTTCAACTGGCCGTCCTGTGCTCCACCCTGCAACCAAACCTCTGAGGAAGGAATGAGCTGCTCTAAGCAGTGCACATGCATGATTTCTCTTCGTGTGTCTAGCACCTAGTGTAACATCTGTCACATTGAAGGTGCTTGAAGACTGTATGGAGAATGAATGAACAAATGAATGAACTACCAGAAGACTGCTTGTTGACTGTGCATCCAATTGGGTCATTCTAAGACTGTCAGCTCACAATTTTATGAAGCTATGAAGGCTCTTCTGTACACTCTCTGCATCCATCCAATCAGTTTAGAGTCAATGATGAGATAATCTCTGAGCCAAAAGGATGAGGGTCATTCTCTGGACCACGATGGATTCATTAAGATAACTCCATTTTGTGAGGACGCCCAAGTGTGCCCACCAAGTGGGCAGCTGGTGCTCCTAGTAAACTCCTCACCCTCATCCCCTGCCTCCACTGGAAACATCTCCAGCCTCAACAACCTAAAATGGCCCTCTCTTCTGTAGGAATAGATATCCCAAGTCATGGGAATACCCATGCGCACAAAGCAAGACATCTTCCTTGGCAAGCTGCTGGGATATTTGTTTCCAGCAGTCACTGGGAAGTCAGAGCAGTTGTGGAATTCCAAACCGACTGCTGTCTGCTGGTGGTCCTTTTTCTACAAACCAAAACAACATGACAAGAAAATGAATTGCACCTACGATCACACAGGCTGATCCTCAGTCACTGCTCCTTTTCAATCTTCTGTCTTTCCAAAAGGAGGTAAATTTCTCCTTACACAAATTAAAGTTGTCTTTTCCTTCTTTCTTCTTTTAAATTCAGTTTTAAAATGTCATATAGTAAGATTGACTTTTTGTGTACAGAGGTATGAACTTGAACACATGTAGTAAATCCTGGAACCTCTATGACAATCAGAAAACAGAGAAGTGACATTACCCACTCCCTAATAAATTCCGTCAGGCTATCATGCTGTAATCACACCCTAACTACCTCCCAGCTCCTGACATCACCTGATATTTTCTCTGTCACTAAAGCACCGTCTTTTCAAGAATGTTATATAAATGAAATGATACAGTGTGTAACTTTTTGAGACCGGTTTCTTTCACTCAGAATAATGCTTTTCATATTCATCAAAGTTGTCGCACGTGTCAATACTTCATTCCTTTGTTTGACTCAGTAATAGTCCCTTGTACGGAGGCACCACATCTGTATAACAGCTGTCTATGTGCCATTCACCTGTTGAGGGACATTTGAGTTGTTTTGTGTACATAGCAATTATAAATAGACCTGCTGAAAAGATTTGTGTACAGGTTTTCTGTAAAGATGTTTTCTCCTGGGCAGAATGCTTAGAAGTGGATTACTAGATCATATGGTAAGTGTATGTTTACTTTATAAGAAATTGCCAAACATTTTCCTAGTAGTGGCTGAATCATCTTCCCATCAACAGTGTATCAGAGTTCTAGAAGCACATCATCCTTGTCGGTAATTGAGATTATTTTAGACATTGTAATAGGTATGCAGTGGTAGCTTATTGTGCTTTTAATTTGCATTTTCCTAGTGATAATGACGTTGAACGTCATTTTCATGCACATCTTTGCCTTCCTTCTTGGTGCAGTGTCTATTTGACTAGTTTGTCCATTCTTAAAATTGGCATGCTTGTTTTCCTACAGGTAAGTTTTGCAAACAGAGCAAATATTTTTAGTTTTGACAAAGTGCAATTACTAAATTCTTATTGACGGATTGGCATTACTTGTTACGTATAAAACTTATTTGCCTAACCTCAGACCTTGAAGATTTTCTACTATGTTTTTAAAAATTTGTTTTCAGTTTTACATTTCATCTTTAAATTTATGATCCATTTTGGGTTAATTTTGTATATGGTCTGAGGCTTAGACTAAGGTTCATTTGGATTTTTTGCAAATGAATGTTGAAGTATTCCAATAAAGTTTATTGAACTGACCATTATTCTCCCAATGAACTGTCTTTGCACCTTTGTCAAAAAATCAATAGGCCTTATTTGTGTGGGTCTATTTCTGGACTTTCAATTTTTGTTCCATTAATCAATATGGCTATGGCTTCATCAATACCATGCTGTCTTGGTTATTATAGCTTTATAAAGTCAGTCTTTGAATCAGGTAGTATGAGTCCACCAGCTTTATTCATTTTTTAAAATAACGTTTTGGCTATTCTAGTTTTGTTGTTTCTATGTAACTTGTAGAATAAGCCCACGTCTACAAAATATCCTGCTTGGGTTTTGATAGCAGTTGCATTAAATCTGTACATCACTTTATCTGTACTATGCTGAACCTTTCCATCTATGAACATGACATGTCTCTCCATTCATTTACATCTTCGATTTCATTTCCTGGTATGCCATAATTTCTGCATACACATCCTGTACATGTTTTGTTAGATTTATATCCAAATACTTATTTTTTTCAGAATGATCATTAGTAACATTTTTGTTTCCAGTGTTTCTTATTTATGTAGAAATATAATTAATTTTTGCCTGTTGACCTTATAGCCTGCAATCCTGATGTATTTTTGTGAATCCTTCAGAATTTTCTGCAAAGAAAATTATATCATCTGTGAAATAAGGACAGTTTTATTTCTTCATTTTTCATCTGGCCTCCATGAATCCTTATAATAAATCTACAATTATTTACATTGTTGTTTCATCTTTAGTTTTTAACACGTTGAATAGGATGTATCTGAGTGTGGAATTTTTTGTTATTCTATCTGTTTGTGTCTTTCACAAAATTTTTTTAAGCCATTATTTCTTCAAATACTTTTTCTGCACCTCCTGTTTCTCCTTCTGGAATTCTGATAAGATGGATATTCGACCTCTTGCATGGTCTCATGGCCCCTGAGACTTTTTCATCTTTTCAATCTTCTTCTTTCTGTTCTTCAGATTGGGTAGTATCTGTTCCTCTATCATTAAGTTCACTGAATCTTGATTTTGTCATATCCATTCTGCTGTTGAGCCCATCGGGTGAATTTTTTATTTTGGTTGTTGTATTTGACAGTTCTCAAGTTCCCTGTGTTTCTTTATAGCTTCTTTTTTTTTTTTTTTTGATGCCTTCTATTTGAGCTTTGTTTCAAGGATGTTTATGATTTTTTTATAGTAGCTGTTTTAAATCCTGTGTCAGAAATCCAACATCTGTGTTATTTCTGTGCTGGTATCTATCGATTGTCTAGATACCAAGGATTGTCTGATATTTTCCTGGTTCTTTGTATGTCATGTAATTTTGAATTTCACTGTGGACATAATGAATATTATAAGACTTGGGCCTTGATTAAATTATATGAAGAGTGTTGGTGTTTTTGTGTTAGTAGACAAACAGTCTGATTGGGTTCAGTCCTGACTATCTTTAGCAGAGTTGTCATTCTCTTGTCAGTTTGGTTTCCAAAACCTCTGCCACACTCCTCAGACCTGCCTCACATGTGTACCACCCAGAGGCCAGGCTGGCATACGGCTGATGTTCTGTCCCTTGGTTTAGATCTCAGAATCTACGTCTGTATGCTGTTCAGGTATAGATCCAGACATGTGCAGCTCAGGGTGAGCCCAGCAATTCAGAAGCAACTTGAAACGGATGCTTTCCTAAGCTTCTCTCAGTCTCCATCAGCAGCCCAGGACCTTACAATTCCTGGAGCTCCCCTTTTCAGTCCTCAATGCAGAAAGTGGGGGCTTTAGTGACTCCACTCTGCCACTTCCTGTAATGATGCCTGCATTTCCGGCCAAGTGGGAGGAGGACAAAGGGAAGGAAATGCAATCAAGATGACCCCACTATCTTGGGATTACAGTCCCTTCCCAGACAGTTGTAGGTTCTGGCACTGGTTGCCACCACTACTGCCAATATAGGCTGGCTTTGGAGCTAGGGTGCAAGAGAAGAAAGGAATAAAATCAAAGCAAAGGAGACAAAAAGAATAACAGGATTTCCCCTACCCTCTCTCTTTCTGAGAGTTTAGAGTTCCCTCTCATGCTTCTGGAGCCAAACTGGAGGTCATTTTCGGGAGCTCTCTGTGTCTGTGTGCAGAGGCTCACTTCCAGGTTGCAGGCTGCATTGAGTTCAGGCCAGGGCATGCACCAGAGGAGAAACTCCAAACCAGTTCAGCAGTACTTGGAACTCATAGTCCCCAGTCTGTCTGCTACTATTTACATTTCAGAGCCCTCAAACAGCTGCTGCATGTGTTCTGCACGGGGACAGGGGAGGATGGAGGCTACTCTCTCCATCCCTATCTCAGAGCTGCTGGAAACTTGCTGGCAGATTTATTTTTACATTTTTAAATTAAAATTAAATTATTAAAATAAAATTTTATTTTTGAGACAAGGTCTTGCTCTGTCCCAGGCTGAAGTACAGTGGCATGATAGCTCACTGCAGCCTCAAATTCCTGGGCTCAAGGGATCCTCCCACCTCAGCCTCCTGATGGGTGCAGTCACCATGCTCAGCTAATGTTTTTATTACTTTGTAGAAATGGGGTTTCACTATGTTGCCAGGCTGGTCTCAAACTCCTGGCCGGTCTCAAACTCCCTGCCTCAAGTGATCCTCCTGACTTAGCTTCCCAAAATCTTGCGATCGCAGGGGTGAGATTGCTGATCAATTTTTAAGTTTCATTATTGAAGAAGGAGCTGATAATGCATAGTCTTGGTTCAGTTAGATTTAATATTGAGGCCATTATTTTGGTAATTTTTAGTTTTACATATTTTCAAACTTCCAGAAAAGTTATAGAAATAGTACAAGAGACTCTCTTATATCACTTAGCCAGACATACCAATTTTTTACATTTTGCTCATCTGCTATATCATTCTTTTCTCTTTCTGACTAGATAGATAGATAGAGATAGATAATTTTTCCTGAATCATTGAAAACTAAACTGGGGGCATCATGTCCATTTATCAGTAACTACTTCATGCTGTGTTTCCTGAGAACGGAGAACATTCTCCTAGATAACTACAGTACAATTATCAAAATCAAGTCATTTAAAATTGATATAATGCTATTATCTGATCCACAGACTATATTCAAATTTTGCCAATTATAAAATGTCATTTATAGCAATAGGATTCAATTAAAGATTATGCATTTCATTTGGTTGTTCTGTGTGTTTAATTTCCTCAGTCAGAAAGAGTTTTCTAGGCCTTTGTCTTTCTTGACCTCAACCTCTTGAAGACTATGTTTAGTCAAATATCCTTCAATTTTGGTTTGCTGATATTCCCTCATGCTTGAACTCTGGTTAGGAATTGTTGGCAGAAATATATTCTTCTCAGTGAATCATATCAAAAGTTTCCTGATGTGAGTTTGTCCAAACATTGGACAACTTTTTTTTTTTTTTTTTTGAAGAGAGAATCTCACTTTGTTGCCCAAGCTGGAGTGAAGGGCCACAGTCTCAGCTCACTGCAAACTCCGCCTCCCGGGTTCAAGTAATTCTCCTGCCTCAGCCTCCTGAGTAGCTGGGATTAAAGCGCATGGCACCATGCCTGGCTAATTTTTGTATTCTTAGTAGAGATGGAGTTTCACCATATTGGCCAGGCTGGTCTTGAATTCCTGACTTCAAGTGATCCGTCCGCCTCAGCCTCCCAAAGTAGTGGGATTACAGCTATGAGCCACCGTGCCCGACCTGGACAACTTTTATATTGGATGTTAACTTTTATAACTTGGTTAAGGTGCCATCCCTCCGGGTAACTCATTAAAAACTAATAGCATTTCTCCCCAAGAACAAGTTTAGGGCAATCCGTGGCTGCTTGCTCTTGTGAAACATTTTTCGCTTGCTTACTTTAGGTTGCTGGTTGTTTTGACCTAACATCTAGGGAATGCATTATTTGCAATCTGCCTGGAATCAAGACAAGCCTTGGTTATTCTTCTGCTGCTTTTTGCTTGCTATTCCCAGCCGAGAGTCATGTCCAAACCCGGGTGACAGTGAGCCTCTGCCAGCCACGACCCGGGTCACCACCCGTCATTCTGCATTCCTGTGGTACCAGGATGAATGGAGACTGACCAGCTCTGTGGGTGGGAGAAAAGGCTTGCAGGATGACCGGGCACTTATTTTCATGGGAAAAAGTTTATCCCAGGCCTTACTTCTGGTTCCTGAAAGGGTGGAGTAAGAAAAGGTTTTCTGAAGATGAATTTTAGCTAAAGAGCCATTCAAGGGGGTTCAGTTCCCGAAAGCATTCACATCCCCCCTCTGCCTGGGTCTCTGCAGCTGTGTGGGGCAGGAGGGAGCCAGTGTGATCTCACACAAGTTGTGGATGAATTAAGACAAGTAATCAATATTCCATTTCTATATAACTCCATCATAATGCAAGTCTGACAAAGCAAATGTCCATTAAGAAGAAAGACCATTAAAAAAAGAAAAAAAGGAATTGACAAGGTGTTTCGCATGGTTTCCTCCATGTATTCACACTAATCAACTGAAGCCATGTCCTCAGAAAAGTTTGTTATATTCTGGTGGGCCCTGGTTGAGTGTAATTTCACTTCACTGCATACCTCAGCCATTAGTATCCAACTTCCAGAGTCACTGACGGGAGCTGAAGAATCAAAGAGGACTGAGCCCAGGCCAGGTGAAGACCTGTTGTCTGGAGTTTCATTTCCCCTGCAGCTTAAAACATTTAGAGGATGCGTAATGGATTCATCCTTCATTTTGATTTACTAGTCTCAATATATCGATATATCCTTTTCGGAGGCTTAAGGGGCCCATCTCAGCACTGTGAAGGCAAGAGCCTTGAGCAGCTTGTAGTCCTGGATTTTTCCAGGTTTCCTTTTCTTTAGAATCCAGACATTTCAAAAAGAAAAAAGAAATAGACACATAGCAAGTGGAGTGAAAATGACTCAAGGTTGTGTAGTAATTTCTCCAGTTCCTATTGCTCAAGAGTGATCAGGAGTTCCCCAGGATACATCTACGATGTCCCTACAAAAACACAAACTTTTTTTTTTTTTTTTTTTTTTGAGACAGAGTTTCATTCTGTTGCCCAGGCTGGAGTGCAACGGTGCAATCCTGGCTCACTGCAACCTCCGCCTCCCTGGTTCAAGTGATTCTCCCACCTCAGCCTCCCAAGTAGCTGGGATTTCAGGCACCTGCCACCACCACCGGCTAAGTAGAGATGGGGTTTCACCATGTTGGTCAAGCTGGTCTTGAACTCCTGACCTCAGGTGATCTGCCTGCCTCGGTCTCCTGAAGTGCTGAGATTACAGGTGTGAGCCACTGTGCCTGGCCACACACAAACTCTTTTCAGCACCACCTGAAACGGGTGTTGTGTCCTGGGCCAGGTCATGCTGAGGATTGCCTTATTCAACAGAGGACACTTGGTCGGTTTTTATCAGTGTCACTCTGCTTTATTCCTGTTTCTCACTCCTGATTCTATCCACTCTCACCAGGAATACATGTTTAATTTTCGGCACGTTTATACAAGTTTATAGAAATTGACATTTGCTTGTTTGTTCGGTTCGTGCTTTGTCTGGCATTCCTGCAGTGCTTTCTTTTCTAGGCCCCCTTTCCCTTGTATCAGCACTCTCCACTCACTCCTTCTTCCCTACATGTGTCTCTCCTGAGAATTTCTTAATTCTTCCCGCTCATCTGCAGGGGAGCTGAAAGCTGCTCTAAACAAGGCCCCGGTGACTCCTGGCCCTCTCTGTTTTGGGAAGGACCTGAGTTCCGGCCGGTTCCGGGAGGCTGAGCATGGGGGCTGGCCGCAGACCTGGGCAGAAGGAGGTTGCCCTGCCGCAGCCACCCTGACACCTCGCTTGCTTCTGGATTAACCTTGATGGTGGCTGGGGCAGTCACCTCCACGGTGTCATTCTCTGAGATGGGCCTGACTGACCCAGGTGCCACAGCCCTAATTAAACAGCAGGACGAGGAAGGAGCCAAGGAAGAGAATTGGAGTCAGTTTGACTCTCAGAATTCTTCATCACCTTCCAGGTCCCTGTGGAGCTTTCCAGCTTCTAACTTTTTTCCCTGAAGTACACTTCCTGGTATTTTTTTTCTTCCCTGTATATTTAGAATGATAGACTCATCATACTTTGAAATTCAAGTAGGGCTGAATTTAGAGCTAATCTAGTCCCCTGTTTTGATAGAGGGAAAAATGAGCCCCCAAAGAGGACACAGGAACATGAAAAAGAGTGACAGAGAGGGTGTGAGGTTTAAAGTCAGAAGGGCTGGGGTTCACGTTTGGCTTCATGGACTTAACACTGCTGAGCCTCAGTCTCTCATCTGTAAAATGGGAGTGATGACATTGGCTATCGGAACTTTTCAGGATGAAATGAGATAATGTGCGTAGAGTGCCTGCTACAGTCACTGGCACATAGTAGGTGCTTAAAAGCTATTTTCTTTTTCTTTTCTTTCTTTTTTTTGAGACAGAGTCTTGCTCTGTTGCCCAGGCTGGAGTGCAGTGGTACGATCTCAGCTCACTGCAGCCTCTGCCTCCTGGGTTCAAGCAATTCTCATGGCTCAGCCACTCAAGTATCGGGGATTACAGGTATGTGCCACCATGGCGGGCTAACTTCTGTATTTGTAGTAGAGATGGGCTGTCTCCATGTTGGCCAGGCTGGTCTTGAACTCCTGGCCTCAAGTGATGTGCCTGCCTCGGCCTTCCAAATTGCTGGGATTATAGGCCTGAGCTACCGTGCTCGGCTCCTCGCTGTTTCTTCAGCACCTTCTCCAGCCCCATCTTTGAATTCCTCCTTGTTTCTCCCCAGCATTTTCCTCTTAAGTGACTCTCCCATGAAACCACCTTGCGCGTTTGTTCTCTCGCTTTCCATCACCCGGCTCCGTCTCCTTCCCAGTTTCTCTTCCTGGGGCATCCACAGTCCCACTCTTGGCTCCCTGCAGGCATTCACTTCTGCCCATCTACCAGAACCCTCCCCACCAAAGCTACTTCTGGAAGCATTTCTGGATTCTTGCAGCCCTTGGCACCTTCCCACTTGGAGCTCGGATCCCATTTCCCATCTCCACCTTGCTCATTGACTTACTTCCCTCTGCCTGGTGTCGTTGATCCCACATGCATAAATGTGTCGTATCTCCTGAGCTGGGCTGGAAGATTCTCGAGAGCTGGAACTACCTTATATATTATTTACTTATTCCTTACCATGTCTCATAGTAACCTCTCTCATCTGGTAGACATGTAATAAATATTGTGTGGTAGGTTGATAGATTCCTATTATCTTTTCCCCAAGACACCTCCTCTCCAACAGTTTCTTTAGGAAAGGGAACACATTAACATGAGGTGTATGTTTTCTTGCATAGTACAGCCAGCAGAATTGTCTAGGTAATGGCATGTAAGTAAAGGGTGCAATCCTTGCTTTTGGTGCCATGCAAACTTGCACTGCCATGGCCAGTGGCAGCAGAGACACCATTGTCTCTGCAAATTTTTTCTTCCTTATTTGCATCAGGGAAGCACAGAATCTCACGTCTGTGCTGATAACTCTCCCTTCCTTCTCGGAACATAAAGCCACTTAATATTTACCTGTGGGCTATCTCGGAGATGTATCCATCAGGGCTCCGAGGCCTCTTAAAGTGCTCATGGTGTCCTGAGGAGGGGCTGTAGGCTCCCCGCTGTGAGTTTTCCAACCCTTCATCCCTTTCGCTTGAAGTCTTTCAGACTGAATTTACAAATGGGGTTTTAAACTGGATCACCTCAAGATGAATTTCTGTGCTCAGTCAGATGTTAGCAGTGCATTATTTGGGTTGTATAAAATGGGAGTTTAGTGAGGTTAATTTCTCCCTCCTCCCTACCTTGGGCTAATTATTGGAGAAAGTGTTCGCAGACCTGGAACTTCTCATAATTCATCCCGCTTTCTGTTTCTTTAGCATCGGGGCTCATAAATCTCTGTTTGCGATGACATAATCGGTTACCAGAGGAATGCGGTGGTACTGCCAGCTGAGAGTTACAGACTCCAAGGAAACCCAGAGAAAGTCATTCCAAGAGATTCAACCTGCCCTTTTCTTTCTTTACTGCAAGGGTTGGTGTGTGCAGACCCTCCCATGAGCAAGAGTAGCCACAACACATCAAATTAAGAGAATCTGAGCTGGGCACAGTGGATTGCACCTGTATTCCCAGCTACTTGGGAGGCTGAGGCAGGAGAATCGCTTGAGCTCAGGAGTTCAAGGCTGTGGTAAGCCATGATTGTGCTACTGCTCTCCAACCTGGGTGAAAGAGCGAGATCTTGTCTAAAAAAAAAAAAAAGCACTAACTCTTGAAACTTTATGATGAAAATAGAAAATGAGCGTATCCCAAGAGGAACTACACGCTTCAGAATTTATCTATCAGAAGGCACAACATTAAGAATCATTCCCCTTAGAGATCATTCCAAATCAACATCATTCCCCTTAGAGATCACTTACCTTGGAAATACAGCCAGAAATAATGTAATCTTCCATTTCTAATTTCTGCTTCCTTCCTCTCTTTACAGTGTCTGTGAATTTGCATATCTATGACATCTACATGTATTATGCATTTGAAAAATTTATATAAAGAAAGTGAGAATCACGGCACTTAAAAGATTTAGTCCAATCCCTAATTTTGGAGATGAAGGCACTGGGGTCTAAAAACGTAACCGAGGTCCATTTACTGAAAGCGGAGTGACTGTCCCAGAAGGGACGGAATCCAGGCTCCTCGCCCCAGCCAAGCCTTCCTCGTGCCATGCTGACCAGCGTACACATTAGCTAGACACCAGACCCAGAGACAGTTCCATTCATCTTGGCACGCTTCCATTAGTGGTTATGAGAATTCTATTATTAGAAAACGCCTAGTGTAAGTATTCTCATTTCAAACTCAGGAAATAGAAATGAAATTGAGAATAAGTTCACTAAATAGAACATTTAAATGGCTCTAATGTCACCATCCTTGTCTTTAAAATGAGGGTGTTAACTAGATCATCCTTGGGTCTTCCCCAACTGAAATAGTAGAGAATTCTAAGCCAAGCTGAATGTTTTCTGTGAGATTTACTCTTTTCCTCTCCTGGTCTATTCCTCCTTAACAATATGAAACTTCTGATTTCCCCAGATATAAAATAGAGCTAATAATAATTTCCAAGCAGTGATGACAGCAAATAAGATGATACACATAAGCACATTTAATCCCTTGAATAAAAAGCAAGGTGAAGATGCACAGTGAACTACTTGTGGCAGTTCAAAAATAGCAACTAACTGTAGAATATAATCATCTCTAGATTAAGCACGTGTGAGTTATTATTTGTTTAGTGGATTATTGCTAGCAAATGTTCAATTTCAAGTTGACTCCCCTGCCATTCAGAACACATGGGGATCAGTCAGGATGAACTCAAGGAAACACTAGCCACTTTTCAGGTTTAACGAAACCATATATTATTAGGTAATCGGCTATTGTTTTGGAAGTGCAAATTCCAAAGTATGCCAGAACTATGATGTAATGGCATTTTGCCTGCTGTTTTGGGTCATTTATACAATAATTTCCTGCATCCGCAGGGGTAGTCAAGGATCACTTATAATACATTTTACAGAATTTAGAAAATGCTTTTCATGTATTATAATTGCTTTCCTCTTTATCATCTCACCTGCAAAAATATCTGTAAAACATTCTTAACATTGGCCCATGCTCTTAAATGAATCTGCCCTGGCTAGGTTTTGTAATCTATTAAATAGATATGTTAGTTGCCATCGCAGATATGGCTACAGTAGAGCTATCTATTGGCTTGGTGCAAAAGTAGTTGCAGCTTTTGTCATTACTTTGAGGCAAAACCCCTCAAATTAAAGGTTAAATTTTGCCAAATTCATCGGCAAAAACTGCAATTACTTTTGCACCAACCTAAGAAGCCTGACTCAGTGTATCCCCATTGCCAGCTGATGGTTTCTAATGTGTAAGTCCTCCAGCAAAGCATACAGGGCTCATTGCAATGAACAAAGGCTTGCTTTAGGAAGAAACTCTCAGGGACAGCATACAAGGGTGATTTTGACAGTGTAGGCAAGATTCTTTTAGGAAGCAGGGAAAGTGTGTGTATGGATTTATGTCTGTGTGGGAGAACCCAGCTGTAGACAATAGTATCTTCACATTATTTCTCTTGTCTATCATCCCTTGCCCATTATAAGGGAATTAACATGATATTGCATAAGAAATAGAAGTTTAAATGACTTAATATATAAAGTGAAATACTGTTAAAGTATTATGTTTAATTATGCACTTGAATCTTTAAAGGGGATAAAAACAAACTGAAGCTCTTTTGGGGCAGGGCAACCAGACTGGAAGAAACCACATTCTCTGAGGAACATTTTTTTTTTTTTGATATAGAGTCTTTTTTGATACACTTTTTAAAAAATACACTCCAGCTGTTTCGCCAGGTGCCAGGCTGGAGTGCAGTGGCGCGATCTCAGCTCACTGCAACCTCCGCCTCCGGACTTCAAGCAATTCTCCTGCCTCAGCCTCCCAAGTAGGTGGCACTACAGGCACGTACCACCACGCCCAGCCAATTTTGGTATTTTCGTAGAGATGGGGTTTCACCATGTTGGCCAGGATGGTCTCGATCTCTTGATCTCGTGATCCACCTGCCTCGGCCTCCCAAAGTGCTGGGATTACAGGCGTGAGCCCCCCAGCTCCGCCTCTCTGAGGAACATTTAAGGAAATGGGAGAAGTTGTGTCTGGACATGAGAGGCTCGGGAGGGATATATTAGGTATCTTTAAATATTTGAGGCATTGTCATAAGGGAGAAAGGCTTTAATTATTCTAGTCAATTCATAGGGATATGGAAGGATAGATTTTAACTTATTATGAGATTTTTTTTTTAACAAGGTCTCACTCTTTTGCCGAGGCTGAAGTGCAGTGGCTAAATCTCAGCTCACTGTAACCTCTGCCTCCTGGGTTCAAGTGATTCTCCTGTCTCAGCCTCCCAAGTAGCTGGAGTTACAGACAGTTGCCACCATGCCTGGCTAATTTTTCTATTTTTAGTAGAGATGGGATTCCACAATGTTGGTTAGGGTGGTCTTGAACTCCTGAACCCCGGTGATCCACCTGCCTCAGCCTCCCAAAGTGCTGGGATTACAGGCATGAGCCGCTGCGCCTGGCCTAAGGAGACACTTTCTAAGGATCAGAAAGATGGGAAGAGTTTGTGGTCCTTGAGCCCCCAGCTGTGGAGGAATTTGGACCCCATGTGGCTGATAGCAGGTGAGAGAAGGCAATGCTGGCAAATGGTTGGATCCGGTGATCGCCAAAGGCTCTCTCAGTATAGGGAGGTTCTGATGTTAAGAGTGCTTTAGCTAAATTACCACCTGGGTCCCCATTGTCTCATCTATAAAATGATAGATCTAGACTAACTCAGCACTTGTCAACCATTTTTTTTTCACATTGGTTCACTAAACTTTCTTTTCCTCCTTCCTACACCTGCTCCTAAATGAAATCTTATGTAGAAT
This sequence comes from Cheracebus regulus, assembly GCA_963574635.1. Lineage (NCBI taxonomy): Eukaryota > Metazoa > Chordata > Mammalia > Primates > Pitheciidae > Cheracebus > Cheracebus regulus. Next base: position 122,826 of record CAUYQU010061746.1, read on the forward strand.
TCCAACATAAAAAAAGGTCAATGGAAACTTTAGTCTCCGGAAAAGGGAAATGAAAGCCCTGAGCTGTTTTCCCTCAGCCTCCCAACTTCCACTGTACCTTTTCCTCTTCTTGGGCAACCTCTGAGTACCTCTGTGGAATCTGAGAATTAAAATCTAAAAACCACAAGATTAGGCCAGGTACAGTGGCTCACATCCGTATTCTCAGCACTTTGGTAGGCTAAGGTGGATCACTTGAGGTCAGGAGTTCAAGATCAGCCTGGCCAATATGGTGAAATCCTGTCTCTACTAAAAATACAAAAATTAACTGGGCGTGCTGGCGCATTACTGTAGTCCCAGCTACTGGGGAGGCTGAGGCAGGAGAATTGCTTGAACCCGGGAGACAGAGGTCACAGTGAACTGGGATCACACAACTGCACTCTAGCCTGGGCAACAGAGTGAGATTTTGTCTCAAACAAACAAACAAAGACAGAAAAAAAACAAAACAAAAAATAAATAAACAAATAAAAACTACAAGATTAAAAGTTTTCTAATATTCTTACCAGATCTACACTTTTACGATGTCATGTAATTCTACTATTACTCTTTAGCCAAATTAATAAACACTAAACATTTCTTTTTCTACCTGCTGCAAGCTTGAGGCATACAGAAAAGAAATTATGATGCATAGTGGTTAAGATTATGAACTTCACTTAGAACCAGAAAAGCTTAGGCTCAGGTTTCTACTCTCTGTCTTAATAGTTTGGTGACAAAGGGCAACTTGCTTAGCCTTTTTAAGCTTCTAGTTGTAGAGATAGGGCAAATATCCCCACCTTTTGGAATTTGGGGGAGGATTAAAATGATCGTTATGTTTACAATGTGAAATAAGCATTCAATGAGGTGTGTATTTCATTAATAAAGAGATCAACTAAAATGAAAAAAATTCTCACACATGGTGACAATTTCTTATCACTGATAGTGAAAACTAGAAGTCAAAAATCTTATTACTTTCCAAAACTTGGCATAATTCCATGTAAGGGAGGAAATCCAATGACATTGCTATCACACCCCTCTGACCCTTCTGTGTGGCCTTAAACAAAATCTTCAGCCAGTTTGGGATGGTTTCCCATTAATCAAATGAAACTGCAATGTTAAAAAGATGCCCTGCCGGTGGGTCACTTGAGGTCAGGAGTTCAAGACCAGCCTGGCCAACATGGTGAAACCCCATCTCCACTAAAAATACACAACTTAGCTCGGCGTGGTGGCTCATGCCTGTAATCCCAGCTACTTGAGAGGCTGAGGCAGGAGAATTGCTTGAACCTGGGAGGTGTAGGTTGCAGTGACCTGAGATGGCGCCATTGCACTCCAGCCTGGGCAACAGAGTGAGACTCAGTCTCAAATTAAAAAAAAAAAAGATAAATAAATAAAGATTGCCTGAAGAAGAACTGGGGTTCAGTTTATCCAAGAGAGCACTAATGTTGGGGCTAATTTTCCAGAAGCCGAAAGCCTTCTTGGCAAAATCTCAGCACTACCTCTGACCACCGTGCCAAATGGCAATAGTGCTTTATTTTCTGTCTAGGGACATCTATACTTTTTACCTAAAATGGGAGTGTATTTGTTCAGCAAACATTTCCTGCACACTTACTCTGGATAGAGTTATAGAGGAAAACAAGGAAACGGAAGAAATCGTATCTTTAAAAAGCTTACAGTTTAATTCAGAGACTTGCAGCCATACCTTACAGTTAGGCTAAGAGGGTTCACAGTGACCTTCGTTCCTGCTACTTGTCTTTCCTTCCTGCTTATGTGTCTCTACGTCCCTTCTTTGCTAAAGTCTGAGGCTCTCTTCCTGCTCTCTGTCCATCTAAAGTAGCCTTTTGCATTGGTTTACATAAACACATCTTCTGATGTTCCATGCTCCAAAACGAACCCTCATGGTTTTTTTCCCATATCCCTAATAAGGACTCCCATGCTACAGAATCTGACCTAAATGTCTAAAGAAAACAGTCTAACGGGGGGATAAGGTGAACAAGATTAGTAGGCTTAATTCTCCCCTTTCCCACCTCTCACTTAAGGAGGAGTTTATGTTTTAAATAACCTTTACACATTTAAATTAATTAGTCTGAAACAGTGTCATTGGTGGGCTGTGTGAGACGGGTGCTTGAGTGCAGCATTCTGTTCTGATCGTGTGCTGACCTTCATGCTGAACTATGGAACCACACATCAGTATGGACTCACTGAGCAGTTGCATGGACGGGCCTATCCAGAAACAAACAAATGAAAATTACATGGAGTGTACATTGCTTCATAACATTTGAGGGCAAGCACAATACAGAGAAACAAATCAAGGAAAAAGGTTTGTTGAGAAAGACTCCCTGGGGTAGGAGTGTTTTCATGTGGATTTTGAAGGAGGTGACAGTCATATGCAAACCCGATCCCATTTTTTCTCCTCTTAGAAGTTCTGAAAGAGAGATGAGAGCACAGATATAGATGAGGATAGCCTGTTTAAGGATAATACCAAAGGTAAGTGTGCTTTGAGGTTTAAAATATTTGCTGGAAGCTATTTGCTGACTGGTTACTAGGAGACAGCATGACTCATGGCTGACTTCCCCTCTGGGGCCAACGTTCAGTCATTTATCACCTAGCACATTGGATGAAGACTGATAGAATCTTTAGAAAAAATTATGGAGTGCTCTATTCTAGTAAGGAAGCACTAAACTGTGGAAATAAAATGATCCCTGAAGATGAGGTCCACTGAGAAAGCATCCTGACACATGTCCTGTCCAAGAATTAACATGTGGTGGAGAGGTATATACAAGACAAAATAGAAACAACATATATATTTAAAAGCTGCACAAAGCAATATTGAAACAAATGTCAATAGTGAATACTGTATTTTCCCTGAAGACTTCCCCTCCACCCCGGCTTCGGCATGAATATATTTGTATCCTAACGCGGTATTCATAATTTCCATGAAACAATACACTTAAATACTCCTTTAGCACTCTTTCTTTCTTTATTTTTGAAACAGAGTTTCACTCTTGTTGCCCAGGCTGGAGTGCAATGGTGCTATCTCGGCTCACCGCAACCTCTGCCTCCTGGGTTCAAGCCATTCTCCTGCCTCAGCCTCCTAGGTAGCTGGGATTACAGGCACCACCACACCTGGCTAATTTTGTATTTTCAGTAGAGACAGGGCTTCTCTGTGTTGGTCAGGATGGTCTCGAACTCCCGACCTCAGGCGATCTGCCTGCCTTGGCCTCCCAAAGTTCTGGGATTACAAGCGTGAGCCACTGTGCCCAGCCAATAATCTTTCTAAAGATTCAAATAAGTAGAATAGATGAGGGCGGATTCCAAATAATCAGGTCTTCCAAGATAGTTCATAAATTAAAATATAAATTCTAAGATCTATTTGGAAAATATTGAGAGTTGAATTGACATATAGGAAAAAATTAATCAAGTCATTTATACATATCCACAACCACAGGGACATCACTAAATTGGACAATTTATTGGATTTTTTTTTTTAGATAGAGTCTTACACTGTCACCCAGACTAGAGTGCAGTGGCATGATCACAGCTCACAGCAGCCTCAACTTCCCAGGCTCAAGCGGTCCTCCCACCTCAGCCTCCTAAGTAGCTGGGACTACAGGCATACACTACCATGCCCAGCTAATTATTATTACTACTATTTGTAGAGATGGAGGTCTCACTATGTTTCCCAGGCTGGTCTTGAACTTCTGGACTCAAGTGATCCTCCTACATCAACCTCCCAAAGTGGTGGGATTACAGGTATGATCCGCCGTACCCAGCCTCATTGGGAATTTTAATAAAGAAACGTCCTGACGTATTTCCATAGCATCAGAGTTGTCTGAGACAAAGCAGAGATAATATGAACTTTGTCTGAGAGGAGAAGAAAAATATTATTAAATACCAAAAGAATGAGATATGATGTTTGTGCAGTTATGTTTGTATGTGAGTGTGAGTGAGTGAGTGGGCAGCGTAGGTCGTTGTGAAAATAAGCGAAAGGTGATGTGGTAAGAATGTGTTTTGAAATATTTATAAGAGTTTTCACTCTGTGTTTCACCTCGACCTTTGCCTCTTCAAAGAGATGCCAAGGTTGGTGCTGTGGTAGGGTTCTCTCCTGTAGAAGTTGTCAAAATTTTGAGTCCATTGGGAAGATTGCTGGCTTCAGAAAGTGCATAGTGCAGATCTCTCACGGGGAGAGAAAAAGTCAGAGAAGGAGGGAGGGAGGAAAGAATATGAGATTACTTTTTCTCAGAGCAATTAAGATTTCCCTTGTCCAGGCCAGGTGTGGTGGCTCATGCCTGTAATCCCAGAACTTTGGGAGGCCAGGGCGAGTGATCACCTGAGGTCAGGAGTTCGAGACTAGCCTGGCCAACATGGTGAAACATTGTCACTACTAAAAATACAAAAATTAGCCAGGTGTGGTGGTGCATGCCTATATTTCCATCTATTCTGGAGGCTTAGGTAGGAGAATCACTTGAACCTGGGAGGCAGAGGATGCAGTGAGTCAAGATTGCATCCTTGCACTGCAGTCTGGGCAACAGAGTGAGACTCTGTCTCAAAAAAAAAAAATATCCCTAGTCCAAGAGTGTGAGGATCTGCTCCTGCTCCCTGAGGCCATGGTGGGACCTCAGGGAAAGGGAGTGTGTGACATACCTAGGGAAGTGCTCCCTAAGACTCTTGGCCCCAAGCTTCCTACAGAAGCCTGCAGAACAGAGATTATCACATGGGCAGAAACATGTGCCTCTCAGCAGGCATCAAACGGAGGGACCTAGTCTGCCCAATATCTTGACATGGCAGGCAGGTCCCCAAGCCCTTCTCAAATTTGCTGAAGGTGGTGACAGAGAAGCCTCAAGACTGGTGAAGATTTTATTTCCTCCAGTCCAGTGGGAAAAGGGCTTAGAGAGGATAAAACACTGATTTATGGAAAATAAAGCATCTGAGTTTACAGACCAAGATTTATACCTGCTACAAAAGTATAAATTCTTTTATCCTATACATATATATATATATATATATATACTAGAGGGCACATGCTACTGAGACATACTGCTTGGGTTCAGATTTTGCAGCACTAACTAGCTGTGTGTGACTTTAGCACGTTTCTTACCCTCACTGGACTCAGTTTCTGTGAAACTGAGATTAATCATAGTACCAATTTCACATGGTTATTGCTAGAATGAGATGAGATCATCTGTGTCTTTGGTGCAGAACAAAGGCTCAACAATTATAAGCTCTCATCATCATCACTACTATTATTATTTTTCTTCTATAAATGTCCCAGTCGTTACCTAAATGTGAAGGAGAGATTTAGTCCTAAAGAAAGGTTTCCATTGACAGCTCTAGTTATTCACAGATTTTCTTTCACCATAGCCTTAAGAAATAAGCAAATAGACAAAAGTCTCTGTTATTTTTTGGCCACTAGGTGACCACTAAATTACATGTGAAACAAAAGACGCTCAAGAGAAGTGTCTTTGGAAGAAAGGAATTTTTCCTAGATCTTAAACAGTGAGTTTTTTGAACCCTAAATAAGGGTAGTGTCATGCCTCTGCCAAGTAGGAATGTTAGTATGTGGGTAGGAAGTCCAGCTGTATCCTCCCATCAAATGGAAATTAGTTGGATTTCTGATGCTAAGGGTCCCCAAGGGCTCTTCATATGACAGATAAGAGGAAAGGGGACAAAGAATTATTTCTTATGAATAACATACTGGAGTGCCTGAGGTTCGCCAACCTTAAATTCAATGTTCAAAGTTTGGAGCAGGTGTCTGCAAACTTTTAGCCCTAAGCCACACTGAGAGGATTATTTATGAAATACATCTGTATTCTTGGATGGCTATGATAATTGGTAATGGTCATTGGGGTATTATATGAAATATGTTTGGTCTTTGTTTCCAGTTCCTGTCATGGGGTTCCTAAAACCCCTGGAATTTCCTGAGTGATAGGACTATCTTCTGTTATTTATAAGGAAGCCACTTGATAACTTTCTGAATTTATTGTAATGAGGTTACGTAGGGTGGGACCCCTATATAGCCTCTGTATGGGGCCAGTCAACAGAAAGACCAGGTGATTAGAGGATTAGAAGCCTGGAGCTGTCAGCCCCACCTACTGACTGCTGGTGGGTTGGCAGGGAGCAGATAGAAATTAAGCTTCATAAAAATTTGAACAAAAAGATTTGGTGAGCTTCTGGTGGCTGAATACAGGAGGTACTGGAAAGGTGGAGCCCTGGAGAGGGTGTGGAAGTTATGCACCCCCATAACTCACAGTATCCATCTCTTCATCAGCTGTTTATTTCTTATCCTTTATAACAAACTGGTGAACATAAGGAACTGTGTTTCCCTGAGTGCTGTGAGCCATTTTAGCAAATTAAACCCACAGAGGGAGTCATAGGACCCCCAATTTACAGATGGTTGGTCAGAAGCACAGGTGACAACCTACTAACTTGCAATTGGTTTCCGAAGTGGGAGCAGCCTTGTGAGACTGAGCCCTTAAACTGTGGGGTCTGACACCATTTCCAGGTAGATAGGGTCAGATTGAATTAAATTGTAGGGCACCCAGTTGGTGTTCCCTGAAGAATTGCTTAGTTTTTGGGGAAAACCCTCACACACCTGGTCCCAGAGGTGTTCTGGGTTGATTCTGAGAGGATGCATGTGGAAAAAGACAGGGATGCATGACCATGCCATCCATGTAACACAGCACACTAGGTGTTCACTGCGGTAAGGCACACCTCATTTTATCATGCTTTGCATCATAGTGGTTCACACATAGTGCTTTTTTAAAAAATTACAAATTGAGAGTTTGTGACAACCCTGCATTGAGCAAATGGGTCAGCATCGGTTTCCAACAGCAGGTGCTCACTTTATACCTCTGAACCACATTTTGGTAATTCTCCCAATATTTTAAACCTTTTCATTATTATTGTATCTGTTATGGTGATCTGTAATCAATGACCTTTGACATCAATTACTATTGTAATTGTTTGGGGGGTTCCACAAACGGTGCCCATATAAGATGGTTAACTTAATGGATAAATGTGGTGTTTGTTCTGATCGCTCCACTAACCGGCCATTCCCTTTCTCTCTTCCTCTCCTAGAGTTGATTTCAGAAGACACAACAATACTGAAACTCGGCCAAATAATAACCCTCCAATGGTCTCTAAATGTTCAAGTGAAAGAAAGAGTAGCTTATCTCTCACTTGAAATCAAAAGCAGAAATCAGTCGGCTTAGCGAGAAAGGCACAAGGAAAACTGAAATAGGCTGAAAGTTTGCCCTCTTGGGACAAAGGGTGCCAAGCTGTGAGGGCAAAGGAAAAGTTCTTCAGGGGAACTAGAAGTGCTACTCCAGTGCGCTTTTACCCACAAAGAATAAGAAAGTGAACCGGTCATAGGCTGGGCATGGTGGCTCACGCTTGTAATCCCAGCACTTTGGGAGGCCAAGGCAGGTGAATCACCAGGTCAGGAGTTAGAGACCAGCCTGGCCAACACAGTGAAACCCCGTGTCTACTAAAAATACAAAAATTAGCTGGGCGTAGTGGTGGGTGCCTATGATCTCAGCTACTCAGGAAGCTGAGGCAAGAGAATCGCTTGAACCCAGGAGGCAGAGTTTACAGCGAGCCAGAATCAGACCACTGCACTCCAGCCTGGGCGACAGAGCTACACTCTGTCTCGAAAAAACAAACAAACAAACAAACAAAAAACAACAACAAAAACAAAAGTGAACCAGTCTTATTGCTGTTACGGAGAAAGTCTGAGTGGTCTGGACAGAAGATCAAACCAGCCACAACATTCCCGTAAACCAAAGCCTAATCCAGAGTAATATCTCAACTCCTTCAATTCCATGAAGGCTGAGAGAGAGGTGAGGGAGCTGTAGAAGTAAAGTTGGAAGCTAGCAGAGGTTGGATCATGATGTTTAAGGAAAGAAGCCATCTCTATAACCTAAAAGTGCAAAGCGAAGCTGGAAGTGCTGATGATCTGGCTAAGATCACTGATGAAGGCGGCTACACTAAACAGCAGATTTTCAACGTAGACAAAATAGTCTTCTATTAGAAAATGCCATTGAGAAAACTTTCATGGCTAGAGAGGAAAAGTCAATTCCTGGCTTCAGAGTTTCAAAGGACAGGCTGGCTCTCTTGTTAGGGGCCAATGCAGCTGGTGACTTTGAGTTAAAGATGATGCTCATTCATTATTCTGAAATCATAAGACCCTAAAACTATGCTGAATTGACTCTGTCTATGCTCTAGAAATGAAACAACAAAGCATGAACCATAGCACATCTGTGCACAGCATGGTTTACTGAATATTTTAAGCCCACTGTTGAGACCCGCTGCTCAGAGAAAAAGATTCCTCTCAAAATATTACTGCTCGTTGATGATGCACCTGATCATTCAAGAGCTCTGAAAGAGACGTACAAAGAGATGAATGTTATTTTTATGCCTGCTAACACAACATCTGATCTACAGAAGATTCATTCTGTAGATCATGAATCAAAGAGTAATTTTGACCTTGAAGTCTTACTATTTAAGAAATACAGCTATAGCTGCCATAGACAGTGATTCCTCTGATGAATCTGGGCAAAGTAAATTGAAAACCTTCTGGAAAAGATTCACCGTTCTAGATGCCATTAAGAACACTCATGATTCACGTGGGAAATCAAAATATCAATATTAATAGAAGTTTGGAAGAAGTTGATTCCATCCCTCATGGATGACTTTGAGAGATTCAAGACTTGAGCAGAGGAAGTGACTGCAGATGTGGTGGGAATATCAAGAGAACTAGAATGACAAGTGGAGCAAGAGGATGTCATTGAATTGCTGCAATCAATCTCATAATCAAATTTGAATAGATGACAAGTGGCTTCTTATGGATGAGCAAAGAAAGTGATTTCTTGAGATGGGATGTACTCTTGGTGAAGATGCAGTGAACATTGGTTGAACAATAATAAAGGTCGTATCATATTCCATAAACTAAGTTGAGAAGCAGAGACAGAATATGAGAGGATTGACTCTAATTTTAAACAAAGTTCTGCTGTGGGTCAAACGCTATCCAACAACATCTCACGCTGCAGAGAAATCTTTCATGGAAGAAAGAATCAATCAATGTGACAAATTTCACTATTGTCTTATTTTAAGAACTTGCCATGGTCATCTCAGCCTCCAGCAACCACCACTGTGATCAGTCAACAGCCGTCAACATCAAGGCAAGACCCTCCACTAGCAAAAAAATTACTTGTTGAAGGCTCGGATTATTATTAGCATTTTTTTTTTAGCAATAAAGCACTTTTTCTTTAAGGTATGTACATTGTCTTTCTAGACATAATGATAATGCACATTTAATAGACCACAGTATAGTGTAAGCATAACTTTTGTACACACTAGGAAACCAAAAAAATTTGTGTGGCTCGCTCTATTGGGGTAGGGTGAGGCTGCACCTTGCAGTATCTCCAAGGTGTGCCTGTATATTCATGTGTGGCCTTTTTGCCCCATTTCTTTAAGTGATCTGTCCCAGTTACACACACTACTGGCTCCCAACTCCGCCTGGAGCAGTCAGGGTTCTCTGTGACGTCCCTCCGCCTTGCTCCCTCGCTGTGGCTTCTGCCTGTCTCTTGATGTCTCAACACCTCCTACGTGGCATCTGTAAGAGGTCTGGGGGCTTGACGTCTTGCAGTTTGGGCCTATTGAGCTGTCTAAGCTCTTACTTTCCCACCGTGTAGGAGACTCCAGGGCGAAGGAGAAACACGGGACCAGCCCACCTGCCTTGGACAGCTCTTGTATTCTTCTGTCCAGCAGTATCACTCTATTCAAAGAAACATTACATCTCAAGATGGGAAACATGGTCCTGGCACCTTGCAAGATGTAACGGTGACCAGGTTTTGTCCTTGGTAGGGGTTAGAGCCTCACCAGGGAGATGGCTGTGACGTAAGGTGTCTCAGCAGCAAACAGCACAGAAGGGTTAAAAGGGGTGGTAAACTCAGAGGTTCAAGAGGAAGCATCTCTGAGAGAATTAGGCTTGGACAAAGAAGTCGAATTTTGCTTCTCTGGGTCAGGGGAGGATGATGGTGAGGAAAACCATGAGGTTATAAAAGAAATGTCTGAGGCTTAATTCCTGTCTTGCAATTCCCACAGAAAACTGTAGCAGGGGAGAGAGCATTGAATGGTAGTCAAGACATCGTCTACTTTTGGGTTCTTCGAAAACAGCGAACAATGTAGAAATAGATTCACAAGGGAGCCTCGAGGAACAATCCCGGAAGGGGTGGGGCCTGAGGCACCCGGAGCCCCATGCCCAGCAGGACTCGGTACTTTCTGGTGGTGACTGCGACACATTCACACAAAACCAGTGGCTTAAACCAACAAATGCATTCTCTTTCACAGTTCTGGAGACCAGAAGCCCAAAAAGCAGTATCACTGTGTTGAAACCAAGGTACCAGCAGGGCTATGCACCCCCCTGAGCTCTGTGGGAGAAATCTGTTCCTCATCTCTTCCCATTCCTTGAGATGGCTGACGTTCCTTGGCTTGTGGGGGCAGCTGTCTAGTCTCTGCCTCCATGATCGCATCACCTTCTCTGTGTATCTGTATGTAGAATCTCCCTCTGCCTCCTTTTTTTTTTTTTTTTTTAAAGGCAAAGTCTCTCTGTCACCTAAGCTGGAGTGCAGTGGCCTGATCTCAGCTGACTGCAACCTCTGCCTCCTGAGTAGCTGGGACTACAGGCACATGCCACCACATCTGGCTAATTTTTGTATTTTTTGTAGAGATGGGGTTTTGTCATGTTGCCCAGGCTGGTGTCGAACCCCTAGGCTCAAGCAATCCTCCTGCCTCCACCTCCCAAAGCACTGGGATTACAGGCCTGAGTTACTGCACCCAGCCTCTGGCTCCCTCCTACAAGGAAACCTGATGACATTTAAGGCTCACATGGAAATTCAGTACAATCTTCCCTTCTCAAGATCATTACTTAATCAATTGGAAAAGACTTTTTTTTTAAATTGTCATATGAAGTAACGTTCATAGGGTCTCAGAACTAGGATATGAATATCTTTGTGAGCGCTGCATTTTTCATCCTTCTACAGGGCTTGTCTTTATGTAGAGTCCTTGGATTTCTCAGCAGTGACCCAGCAGTGCTTTACTTACTCAATGGGGTTCTGATCCTCTCCAGCTTGTTCCATCCCATTCATACCTCTGGCCTGTCTAAAACTAGTGCAGATGCCAGCCACCAGTCTTAACAAAGTTTTCTTCTCAAACAAAAAGAAATGGTTCTTCTTCTAATTCTTGCCAACTTCATTAAAAATGTAGAGGAACTGGTTAGAAGTTCTTTGTAGACAATCTGTGTCTGATTGTGCATGAGGAAGTACTAAAGCTTTATGAAGGGGCGACCATTTGGAAATGCTTTTAGAAATTCAAATACAAAGACTTATGATTGCCTGACATTGATTTCATACCCCCATCGACCAATTCCACTTTCATCTTTGTTCCTTGTTTTCTTTATTTTAATGTATTCCATCTTACAATTGTAATAAGGTGCCCAAGCTGTGCATTTCAGGGTCATTATTACATTTCTTAGGAAGTTAAAGCCCCCATCCTTTGACCTTATGCTTTCTGATACCACCCAAGGTGTGACATAATTGCCCACAAATGCACTGTCTGTCATGTCTTACTGCTCAAATGAAACCCACTTCCACAGTAGGATGGGAAGAGAGGGGGGTAGAGCTCCTGCTATTTGCATCAGCACTTGTCCTCAGGAAATGCGGAATCTTGGCACTGAAAGAAAGTGTAAAAATGACAAATTTGTCATCTAATATGGACCACTGCACTCACAAGACTGCAACTCCTTACATTAATGGAGATTAGGATATAACTTTTTTAATTTAGAGCCTCATTACACAGTATAAATAAAAATGGAGCCCCAACTATATCATCTTTAATTGCCTCTAGACAGAATGCTGATTATCTACTGAGGGTCTTGGCCATGTGTTTCTGAGGAACCAGCAGAGTTTGTTCCCTGTTTTGAAAGCAAAATCTAAAAAGATATGTCGGTATCATTAACAGAAGCCAGGAAGCTAGATGTTTGCAGACACTCCAGCTAACATTGCAATGGAACAACATTTGCGAACAAAAATATGATGATACTGTCAAAGTGATGCGTTCATGGCATGAGGGCAGAGGAATAATGAACATTCGCCCATCTAAATGGAAAGACATCCATCTACTTCTACTTAGCGTTCTTCTTATTAGGAGTTTGAAAATATCCGCAGTTTTCACTCCCAGCCTGGCAGAGACCCAGAGAGAGATGCTGATACTCAAAGCTGTGATAGCAGAGTCTTTTAGCATCCCTTGGTACAACTGATTAAAATAATTGATCAATACCAAACTTTGCAAGAAACTAGTGCGTGTATGTTGCAGACGACATCCCATGAATAAATAACTCAGATAATGGCATTTGTCTTACTATCAAGCTCATCTATAATTTAGCAAGAATAATACCCATTAAAAGAACACCTAGGATGATTACTGCCAAAATAAAGAGTTAATTGGTTTCTATCTTCTGGGAAGTCTTTCAAATAAGATAAGGAGGAAAAAGTGGCTACCAATTGTTATAACGAATGTAAAGTAGCCCCTAAGCTATTCATCCCCCTGTCTGCAGCAAGACTTTCCTTCTATACGACTTCCAACAGTGTCTTCTGGATCCAGCTCCTACCACTCAATTGAAAGTTTTAGAGAGGTTTTTTTTTTTTCTTTTCCACATAGGGATCAAATCTGTTTTAGAAAAATGTAATTTAGTGCTTTAAATTAATTAATTAACTGAGCACTAAATACAGAGAATATAAATAAATTCCTCTTGGGATTGAATTTTTTTTGTTGTAATATAAATGAAACATTCTTTTCACAAGGCACTCCTCTCCATTCTGGCTGGTACAGACTTCAGTTATAATGGGAAAATAGTGTCTCATTCTTATGACTTCAAGACTTTGGAGTAGTCAAGGGGGTGAGAGAAATCAGGATCTACTCTAGACTGAGAATAATGATGAGACTACACCAGAAAAGGCAGGAAAATAGAAATGATGTGATTAAAGCCCATACTACCCCCTAGAGAAGGTATCCCTGCTTTACAGCTAAACAAATTAAGCACAAGGAAATAAGAGATTTGAACAGGGTTCCCATCACAATTCCACGCAGTAAGTTTACAACCAGATGATTTTGTGGTTTCTAAATTCTGAAGGGATAATGCTAGTCATAGGACATGCATCTGAGGCTGAGAAGCTTATTACAGGATTTAAAAAAAAAAAGATGACATCCTTGTCAGAGTATCGATTGGCATCAGCTAGTTGATCTGTCATTGGATTTCTTTGAGCACTTTGAAATCACATGGATTGGGTTGGAGTGTATGAAAGTCATTGACAAACATGATCATCTACAAAGACTTATTTGAGAGAAAATAATGTGTTTCAAATAATGTCCATGCTTATAGTCCATCAGTAATCGCTGTATAAAATAAACTTGAGCATGTTCCTAATGTCCTCTAGAGATGCTATAAGTACCGTTTGCTAGTATTTATGGTCTGCAATCAAACAGAAGTCAAGGCCATAAATCATTACCCTGAATATAATATTTTTGTTTCATGAGAGTCTGAGCTTTCAACCCCAAAGCAACAAATCAGTCCTCTCCTTACTGAGCCTGTCACAGCCCCATCCTTGAGTACGACCACATTTATTACCATTGTCAGCTGCCTCGTGTGAAAGAACAGGAAGGAGGGAAGGAGAATATAAATATAAATTGAAAAGCAGTGTTTAGGGGGCTGGCCTGGCTGAGGGGAAAGGTAACATAACATGGAGGCTTTCACCGCAGGGTCACATAGTTGATGGCCCATGCACAGAAGTGGTGATCAAGTTTCCAAGTCACCAAGAATCTGGCTGTTAACTGTCACCAGGGCTGCGAGGCTGGACACAAGGGCAAAGTGCTCAGAGGAGTTGAATGCTGAACTTTCAGCCTTTTGACTGACCCCTAAAGCACTTTGGGCTTCTCTGAGGACAAGCCTGTTTCTTTAGGACCTGCCTTTTATTATCTTCCAAGGGAAGTTTAAGATACCAGAGATGGGGAGATATAAGCTTGCTTGTGGAGGAAGGATTTCACCTCTAGGGCTTTGTCTTTGACAGATGTGATGAAACCCTAAAAATGTTTCTTCTAAAATAAGAAACTGCTGCTTTCACTCACATAGAGAAAACACCATCAGAACTCAACAATGCCATCAAAAAAGTCTGAAAGCCAGATTTCCAAAGGAAAAAGTCAAGCCTTTAACTGAAACCTGGATGATGGTGAACAATATGAATAAGACACTGACAGAGATACAGAAGAAAGCTTGTCCGAGTATAGAGCATTTCTTTGAAGTCTCAGTGAAATCACTCTCTTTTGGGGATATCTTCTTCATACTTAGAATGTGTATAAGACCAGGAAAAGGCCAAGACCTCTGCTGATAACTTAAATGTAGATGAAATGGAATACCTTTTGTTTTCATCTTTCTCCTTCCAAAATAAACTCCAATGTGGACATATGGTTTTACTAGGTATTTACTACATAAATGGATGTTAATGCAGCAGCATAGACAATACTGGAATGCAGAAGACAGACACGATCTATCATTCAGAAATTGTGTGCCCAGAGATTCTCTCAGAATTCTTTGCCTTATTCATTTGCTGTCCTTCTTTTTCAACCAAAATGGTATTCAATAACATGGTTAAGGAACTAATTTCCTTTGATTCTGTTTTAAGTTATTTTGATAATACTTGTTTAAAAGTCTCAAGTGAACCAGAAAACAGTCCTCACCAAAAACTTGAACGGAATAGTTTAACTTACAAAACACTATTTGTACTTTAGTTTTGCTTCAATGTGGTTCTAATCATTGCACTTAAAGCACTCTGCCCAAGGCTGATCTAGTCTTAGCTATATAAAAAATTCAAACAACATTTATGTACTTATAAAACAAAAAGTCAACATCTTTCTCCTTCTAATCTCCCAAGGAGCATGTTGCTCTTTCTTGTTTCTTCAAGAAAACGAGGAGAGACTAAGTATTTGTTTTTAATGAAAATTGGATCAGAGCAGGGAACACTAAATTGTTGCTGAGTTTGTGTGATGTCAATAACAGCACTAATCTTCATGCCTCAGCTTCTCCATTTGAAACAGAGGGCAAACTATTCCATAGTGATGTGTTCTGGATTAAAGCACAGGTATATGGCATGCAAAACACATACTAATCCTTCTCTTTAACTCAACTTCAGACAGGACCTTATTAGGGAGCTGTGTTTTGCTTGGAGCTTAACTAAACTGAATTACGGAGAGTTCGAGCATGATTCAGAACAGTGAAGATGGTTCAATGCCTTGGAAATGAGATTCATGCAAAAAGCCTTTTAAAACTGGGCATATTTGGGTGGTAGAAAGATGACTGTGAAGGCGAGGGCGAGCCCTGGTTGCAAACAGAATTCATGTACAGTATAATGTCATATACAGAAGTTCAACATGCATCATTGCTCCTTTGTAGAGTTACCTTAGGAAATTGTCAGATGCTATTCAGGACCTGATGACAGCTGAACAGATTGGACAGGTTTGGGTTACTTTTCTACATTCGTACAAGTAGTTAAATGACAAAGCTAAGATATGGAGGCAAGCTCTGTCTGACGCCCCAAACTGTGTGCTATGGTGAGGATTAATTCAGTTAAAATACATAAAACACTTGCTATGGTGTGTCTTGAGCACAGTTAACGCTCAACAAGTGACAATGATTACCTTTTAGAACTTTACCATTTATTAGCCCCTTTTGTTTGAGGCATTATTTTTGCTAGGTGTCTGTCTACTTGACCAACCTTTCTGAGCATAATGAAACCAGTAATTAATTGCAAAAGCCAACAAATTGGAAACAGAAATGGAATAGACAAAGGTAATTACTGTAGAACACGCAGAGAGACGGCTTGCTGCAAAAGTTTTCAAGGCAGCGTGTTCAGTTTGGCTAAGCTGTTGTTGTGGTTGCGGCTGTGGTTGTGTTCCCCTGTTCTCTTTACAGTTGATCTTTCAACAACACAGGTTTGAACTGCGTCGGTCCACTTACATGTGGATCCACTTATACATCGATTTCTTCCACCTTTGCCACACCTGAAACAGCAAGACCAACCCTCCTCTTCCTCCTCAGCCTACTCAACATGAAGACACTGAGGATGAAGGTCTCTATGATGATCTACTTTCATTTAACAAATTGTGAATATGTTTTCCCTTCCTTATGATTTTCTTAATGTTATTTTCTTTCCTCTAGCTCATATTATTGTAAGCATATGGTATATATTACATACAACATACAAAATACATATTATTTAACTGTTTATGTTATTGATAAGGCTACTACCAATATCAGTTGGCTATTAGTTAAGTTTTGCAGGAGTCAAAAGTTGCACACAAATTTTTGGCTGGGTGTGGTGGCTCACAATTGTAATCTCAGCACTTTAGGAGGCCAATGGGGCAGATCTCTTGAGGTCAGGAATTTGAGACCAATCTGGCCAACATGGCAAAATTCCGTCTCTACTAAAAATACAAAAAAATTAGCTGGGTGTGGTGGTACATGCCTGTAATCCCAGTTACTTGGGAGGCTGAGGTAGGAGAATTGCTTGAACCTGGGAGGTGGAGGTTGCAGTGAGCCAAGATTGCACCACTGCACTCCAGCCTGGATGACAGAGCAAGACTCCATCTCAAAAACAAGTATATACAAATTTTTGAGTTGGGGGTTGGTGTTCCAACCATGCATTGTTCAAGAGGCAGTTGTACTTCTTTGAGTTATTGTGCTAAATACAATAGGTTTTTTTGGGGGGTACTTTAGCAAGTTGTGAATGTTTTTGTATTATAAGACAATTTATACTTTTTATCTACATAAGTAATATTTTAGTTTTTGCATATATATATATATATATATATATATATATATATGCACACATATTTGACATTTCCTGGAATATTCCTCAAGAAACATGTAGACTAGGATACTCCAAATACAAATTTCAAAAACAAACAAAACCCCTATGTGAACAAAATGCAAGATCTTCAAAGGGCCAGGGGTTCTGTTCCTTCTCTCTATTCTGTCACTGTGGATGTATTTTGAGCCCTGGATAAGATTTTCATGAATCAGCAGATATAATCAGACAGCAAGAATAATTGTTCTCAACCTTAAGATTGTTTAGGAAGTGAAAAGAAGGCGGTTTCTTAGCTAACCAAGATCCAGGCAATGGAGACTCTTCCAGATTGAAATCACAGTACCTAGTAAGCCTGAGAACTACAGAGAAGATGCCGAAAGATCAGGAGGCAGTCTGTTATTCCAAGACTGCCAATAATGATAAAGTGAAGCCAAGGAAGTCTAAAGGAGCTAGTCAGTGGAAGGTTGAATGTGTTCCCCTTAAATTCAACACTCTACAACTCCACTAGAAGTCCACTTTAATGGATTCATTCTTTTGGGGGTTGCCAACCTCATACCAGCAACAAATGTGGAGAATTCCGAAGACAGTGATACTCAGCTACTCGAGATGTCTCCTTTCTCACTGAGGTCTGAGTCCCATAGCTAACTCCCTACTTCCATGCTGATGCAATGGCTAAGTCACCAAGCTGACAACACAATAGGCCAACTTAGTCAATCAATGTAGTCAATCAACTTGAAAGTTCAGTGGGAACTGACACATTGATTGAATTCACCTGAAAATGAAGTCAAACTGTTCAAACACGTATATGCCTTCTGTTGAGGGCTCTGAGTCTTAATAGATGAATGTCAAGGCTGGGTTCCAATTTTAGTTTGCTTCTAAATGAAGGTTGGTGCTCTTTCAACATTAAGTGATAATAATTATTGAGACTGCAGTAATTATTATTTGCACAGTTTAAAAGTTATGAGAGTATCATTTTATTTGCTAAATAGTGTTGTTTTATTCTGCATGTTTACATTTACCAGAGCAAATACAGAGAGCTTCGAAGGTACCTGATATCTCCTGGGACACCCATAGAAAATGAGGTACTGTGTCGCATAAGACATTCTTGGCAAACGCAGTATGTAAACCAAAAAAAAAAAAAAAATCCATATGGTGCACAACATCTCAGATGAAAAATAAGGCTTCTCAAGGAAGGAGCCCTGGGGGATTCTGAAGTCAAATTGCAAGGAACAAATGTGCTATTTTAATTTTGGCCTTAAAACTTCCTCTCCTGGAATGGTCTCAATATCGCAATCTCTGCTCAACAGCACTCTCTAAGCTACAAACTCCCGTTGTTTTCTGGTTTGCTGTTCTTCAGAAAAAAAAAATCTTCAGAGCTCTGCATGAGATCTGCAACCCCTCCCACATCAATCTTAGGAAGCCCAAGAACATTCTATAACTTAGTTCCCAAACAGGCCACAGCAGATGGAATTCTCCATGAGAAAGATGCTTTCTTTTCTTTCTCCCTCCCCCGGCACCCTCCTTCTTTTTAACTTCAAAGGTGTTTCCTTCGGCTTCCCATTGCTTGGATATGTGTGGTTCTCTCCCAGCTCCCTTTCCTTCTCAGGCACCTGCTTCCCCCACGGAGGGGACCTTGTCCAGTAGCTTGGAGTGAACCTCTGTCGTCCTCCCACACCTGGGAAATACGTATCTCCTTCCCAATGCCTGGTAAGGCCAAGGCTATGGGAGGAGTGCATTGAAAGTCTATGTTCAGCGAAGACAATTTGTCAGTCTTCATTATCACAAGCTGTGTGGCAGCAACACTGGAGTTAAGGGTCAGTGTGGCTTCCAATTAAAACTCCCTATTGAAGATGGATTTATGTTTGGTCCATTTCAAAACACACTGGGCTGCGACTTATCATTGAAGTTGTCAGATTGAAAGCATTTTCCTTTTTTAGTGTCTCAAGGGTTTAAAAGCCATTAATGCATTTTGTTTAAGATATAAGGACATAAACCAATGAGGTTTTTGGTTTTCTTTTAAGGAGGAAAAAACAACCCACCTTGGTCCAGATGTGATCTGGATACACTGAAACATTTAGAATGTGAGTCAAATTGGCAGGGTTTTTATCCTATGCATTGGGCATTTCTGTTCACAGTGAGTTTACCGTGGGAACATTATGGTGAAAACGAGAGACTCTTTTAGGTGATCCTCAAAGTCACATGTTGGGAATTTTGAACAGAGCCCAAGTTTTTCAGGGGTGAGTTCCTAAAAGAAAAAAAAATGACTTTCTGTTTTTAAAGGTAAGAAATATGTATTCTTAAACATCTTGGACATGAAATCAAATTCATGTTGAGACATTTTGATGATGTCAGCACAAATAAATCAATTACTTTCAGGAAGGAAATTTCTATTACATACCTATAGTTTTAAAGAATAAAAGAAAGGGAAATGGTGGAAAACTACAAAATGTTTGAGAGGAGTATCCTGGCAAAACAGATTCAGGTCTGGGGATGATCTTTATTTATAATAAATAAAAACCGAAAAGGAAAAAAGACACTAGCAAGGTGAGAGTATGTCTCTTGCCAAGAAAGACCCAAATGTTTCAAATAGAACATGTCTTCCCTCATTTATCTTTGGTAAAATCCATTCTTTGGGCCTCCTCTAATCACATTTTGTTGTTTTTCAGAGGGAATCCTGGCTGAAGTCTTGTTTAGTGAACAACGTAAGTCTTTTAGATTTCTTATCTCGTTTTGATAGTGCTAAGTGGATTCTTGATTACGAAACCATTCGTGCCTCTTTACCCCAACTCATAACCTGGGGAAAAATCAGTGAAGCCCACTTACTCCATCTATTTAGCCAGATCCACTAACTGTGAAATGCAGAGTCCAGCATTCACAATACCCACTGGGCAACTTTGAGATGGAAGGAGGCGGACCAGGTTAACGCAGCCATTAGCGTCATGGGCCAGCACTGCTTGCAAACCCTGAGCACACCAAGCGCCCCAAAGCCCAAAATACAGCAGTAGGATGTGGAGCACCTAAACCTGCTTTCTTATCCCATCTCGGGACCTCTTCCATCACTTGAGCAGATTCTGGAATAATAAAGATCCCCAGTTCTTGCCCTCTAACCACGTAGATGTTACAGGAAGTATAAAAATGATCTCCGTTGAGTTAGGAGAATTTGGAGATCTTCCCAAAGCCTCAGAGAAACAACTTTAAATGTCATACTACAAAGGGAGACGTTTCCGTTTAAAATCAGCTTTAAATACTAGAGAGGCCACTGAGTTTTACAGAGCTTCTCAAGATTAAGTGCATTTAGTAATAATAAAATGATAACAATAGATAATGTTTATTGACTTGAATTTACCACTTGTGCAACACACAGAATGCAAGCCACTTGACAGAGCTGATCTTGCCTAAGCCTCACAGCAGGTTCTATTTTATAATTATTATTTATCTATTTTTTATTTTTTATTTTTTTGAGACAGATTCTCACTCTGTTGCCCAGGCTGTAGTGCAGTGGCATGATCTTGGTTCACTGCAACCTCCGCCTCCCAGGTTCAAGTGATTCTCATGCCTCAGCCTCCCGAGTAGCTGGGACTACAGGCATGTGCCACCATGCCCTGCTAATTTTTGTATTCTTAGTAGAGACGAGGTTTCACCATGTTGGCCAGGCTGGTCTCGAATTCCTGACCCACCTCGGCCTCCCAAAGTGCTGGGATTACAGTATAATTATTTTTAAAATGAAGTAACTAAGGTTTTAAGAGGCTAATTGGCCACATACATAAAACAGTAAAAAAAAGCTGGAGTCTCATTCTTGAATCTGCAGGCTTAATCCCTCCACTCTAAGTGTAACAGACTATGCGATAATTCCAAATGTATCTAGCATAACTCTTCAGATACCCTAGCTGGAATCTCTGGTTAGACTTTCCTGTCCCCATGTGAGGTTGTCCACTCTGATTTAAATAGAAATGACTTATTTTCCATTCTTAAAGAAAAAGAGAACATTCTGTTTGGGCAACAGGCATGCAAGCTTTCAGTGTGGAATGCCCACTTAGAAATGAGAAAAATCCATTGAATGTGGCACTAGGGATCAATTTTGTGTCACCATTTAACCAAATACTATCTGAATTCACAGCCACAGAAGAGTTGCCAGTGAAGTGCTCCATAAATGCCAGGGTAACTGCTAACGCCTCCTGCTACCCAGGTAATCAGGTAACTTGATTAGAGACAACACGTCGCTAAGGTGAGGATTGGATGGGTTGAGTTTCTTTCTGCAGAATTCTGTCGAGCCTTTCTATCTTCTAAGCCAAGTTTGGAAATATTCACAAGCAAAGGCTGTTAGTAAATATCAACTAAAACTGGGTTTAATATGCACCATCACTGACAGGTCATGACAGTACCATAGATTTCCACATGCGCTGCACTTGTGAAAAGTTCCTGGAGAGTCCCAGAGCAGAAAAAGACACAAGAGATATTGGTCGAATATTGCTTTAGTCTGTTCTGCTCAAGTTATTTTTCTTCTCTTTTACGTGTGAGACATTGTACATGCTAGCGAAATCACTGAAATGAATCTCGGACTGTACCTGAAGTCAGGGAAGGAGGAACTTATCTGAGCACGGGTTTTGGGGAATGTCACTAAATAAGCTTCACAGAACCCGGAGAAATGCCTGATTCATTGGCTACGAAAGGCATACGCTTTGTCCAAAGAGTCCTTGTTTCTCCTCCGGACAGAGGAAGTGAGTCAGACTCTCGTAGGTGCCGAGAGGGGGTGTATTTTCCAAGTTATCCTGCAAAATACAAGGGCCCAGGAGAGTGATTGTGTTTCTGCCTTATCAGCATCAAAATTGCTCATCGGTCCAGAAATCCAGTGGAGAAATTGCAGGATTAGCGCTGTAACAAGGCTGGAAGTTCAAGCTAACCAAGCTTTCCAGTTCCCCCGCTCCCTCCATCCCTCCCTCCACCCTGGCATGGGAGCCAGGAAAGCCATGGTGGGAATGAAATAGGCTCAGAAGGCTGGAAATAGGCTTTTCCAGGGGGTACGGCCTTGGTACATGTTAATATCAGCCTATGATTCAGAACCCGCCTGTGATTGCTGTCACCTGAGAGAGTTCTTCAAGAGGTAAACAGACGCTTGGCCAACTGTGGCGTGATTTTTAATTTTTTCAAGTGGTTCATGAGAACTGCTAGGACTTCCCATCTAAGTACAAAGAGACAATTCCCATCTGCGGTCTGTGTTTCTATCACAAAAAAATGTTGTTTAGACTGATGGGGTGCAACCTCTGCACATCGGAGGCCCAATCCAAATGGGAGGGGTTCCCCGACGTCCATCTCTGTTAGCCAACTTTCTCTGGTCCAGAAAGCGGGCTGGAAGATTTGCAGAATTCTGTGGGAAGAGCTGTTTGAAATAGTTTTAAATCATTCCTTATTTTAATCAGGCTAAAAATACCCAAACACAGTCTCTTGGTATTCTGCCTTTGGTCTGCTCTGTCAGCACAAACACGCCAACAAGAGTAAAGAATTAATATCCCCCTAAATATCAGGCCTCTTTCATACACATCATGGATTGGATTTGGGTGGCTTCCAGTTCTGGAGAAAGATCCAGATTAATGATTTAGTTACTCTGATCCAAACCAGATTTCTCTAGCTGGAATCTAATTTTCTAAGATTTATGTTTTACCAGGCAGAACCCAGAAATGTTTCTTTTCAAATTCTGAGTTGGGGGAACACAGTTCAGGAGATCACATAGCAATAAAAGAACAATAAAAGACTGCGTTATCCAATGTAACAATGTGATCTCAACCTGGCATTGAATGTCCGGGGAGGAATGAGCTTGCCTCCTGCATCCTGACTACTGTCTAGGTTTCTCAGCTACGTGGAACCCCTTTGTCCCATCAACTTGGACATCCAAGCAAATCTTAACTTTAGTAAAATAAGCAAGATGCGAATGAATGCCAGCTTACATGTTAAATCAGGAGGCAGTTATCCTGAGGGCTTTGTTTTGCTTGTGTTTTGTTTTTTAAGTCGGGCAGCTATTCCCTAGCATAGGCGCACAATGGAACTAGCTAGATATCTTTTAAAAAATACTGAAGTTGGACCAGGCACAGTGGCTCACATCTGTAATCCCAGCACTTTGGGACCCCAGGGCAGAAGCGTTGTGTGAGCCCAGGAGTTCAAGACCAGCCTGGGCAACATGGTGAAACCTTGTCTCTATAAAAAATACAAAAATTAGTCAGATGCGGTGGTGTGCACCTGTAGTCCCAGCGACTCAGGAGGCTGAGGTGGGAGAATCGCTTGAACATGGGAGGCAGAGGTTGCAGTGAGCCACGATTGCACCACTGCACTCCAACCTGGGTGATAGAGCCAGATCCCGTCTCAAAAATCAATAAAGTAAAATAAAATAAAATAAAAATACTGAGGCTTGTGTGGTGCCTTGTCCTTGTAATCCAGGCACTCTGGGAGGCCTAGGCAGGAGAGTTGCTTGAGGCCAGGAGTTCACGGCCAGCCTGGACAACTAGTGAGACCCCCATCTCTATTAAAGTAAATACATAAATAATAGAAAAATTAATACTCATTCATAGGCCCCTCCCCTAATAAATTCTGCTATGATCAGCCTGGTGTGATGTGCTGATGTAGTAAATGAGAAAGGGCTTTGGAGTTAGCCCAAGCTGGGTTTAAATCCAAGACATATTCCTTACTATCATATGACCTTTGGCATGTTACTCAAGCCTTTCAGTGCTAGTTTGATAATGTAATAGTTCTTACCTTGCAAGATTGCCATGGAAATATGCATGCAAAGATTTTAGAACAGTGTCAGAAACATCGAGCAGCCAACAAATATTTCTGAATGGGTAAATAAACCTTAAAAGCCCCAACTGCTCTTTGTGTGTAGTTAATAAATCTGAAATGTCTTCAGTACCACTTTGCATCTCACTCTTACCTATTCCCAGTTCCAGCCGTTCATGAAGCATCATCTTCTCGTGCACCATCTCTAGTCCACTTTGCAGAACCTGACCTCAGTTTTCCTCATTCCCAGGACTGTAGAGTTTGAGGACAGAGACATGATGAGCTTTGTTTACTGCTATAGTCCAGTGCCTACAACAGTGTCAGTTAATAATACTAATAACCGGCCGGGCGCAGTGGCTCATGCCTGTAATGCCAGCACTTTGGAAGGCCGAGACTGCCGGATCACCTGAGGTCAGGAGTTTGAGACCAGCCTACCCAACATGGAGAAACCCTGTGTCTACTAAAAATATAAAAAATTAGCCAGGCGTGGTGGCGGGTTCCTGTAATCCCAGCTACTTGGGAGCTGAGGCAAGAGAATTGCTTGAACCCGGGAGGCAGAGGTTGGAGTGAGCTGAGATGACGCCACTGCACTCCAGCCTGAGTGACAAAAGCAAAACTCCATCTCAAAATAATAATAATGATAATCTATATAACTAATAATAACTAGTTCATAATTAATAAATTATCATGAAATATTTGTTGAATAAATGGATGAGAGCATTAATTCTTGAAGATCTTGATAAATGCTATTTTCTCTACTCACTGCCAGAAATAGCCAACTCACCATCTATGTTCGCCTGAAGAATTTGTGTTCACTCTGAAGGCCCAGCTCAGATGTTTGTGAAGTTGCTTTGAGCTCTTACTCAGGCAGAGTTGGCCTCTGTGTCTTCTGTGTCATCCCTGCCGGTTCCTGCGTCCACAACACCACCCAGCAGCCTGCAGGAAGGACAATGACGTCCTTCCTCCTGGGTTAATAAAGCATCATGTCTATGGAGGTGGAAACAGAACCAGTAAAATTTAGAGACTTGCTCAAAATTCTAAAACTGAAACTGAAACCCAGACCTGAATCTAGAGCGTCTACCATTTTAACATACACTTCCTGAAGTGCTGTGTCTAAAAGGATCCTCTTTCTAAACCTCTCCGGATTGTTTTCGTAGATATCTTGGTTCCTCCCAAAACTTTCTTGCTCTCTGAATGCAGAGACGGTTAGAGACCATCAGTATTTTTCTTACAAAATCCCTTTGATATCTGGTCAAATATGCAGCACTTGGTACACTGTAAACACCCAGCAACTGTTGGAATAGATACATACACATATTATTGTCTATTTTTTTACTGCACTTATATTGCTAAAATTTTAGCCCACCCCATCACCATCTGAGTCTTGTTTTTGAGTTCCACCCTATCCTCCTTCCTCTCTTAGCTCCCACTTTGTGACACTGTGTATTGATCTCATATTCTCCAGATCACATTATAAAAATGCATGTTTTAGGGTACAAGGCTAGAATGTTCTATGTGGCTCATGGCTGGACTTGCAAGCGTCCAGGCCACACTTACTGCTCATCCCAAAGAGTCTTACGCAAACAAATCCAGGAGGCTACTTTTGAGAACAATGTCTTGCAAATCCCAGGTTTTGTGTATTTTGTGTTTTCTTGACTCTCTGGACTGAAACTTCAGCAGCCACGGCCCTGTGCTCGTGCTGATGCGATGCTGTTTGAGAAGGGCTCTGTTTCTGTGATATTGGTCATTGCCAGGGAAAGCTTTAGAGAGGGAGGAGCCATTTTTTTCAGATACAGGTATTGGAATTAACCTGCTCCTTGAAGCTCAGAAGGAACTAAGTAAATCCCACAGCAGAACTTCATGTGTTACTGTGGGTGATGTGCTTTAAGATTAGATATGTCTTATATCCAAAGCTTCCAGATGGCCTTAAAGATCTCTGAAAGTTGGAAACTTTGCAGTAATCTATTCTGGGAATTTAAAAAAATGAACAAATACAGGAAGGGGGTCTATATTAAGTCGTGGAGGTTGTAAGAAATAAACTTTTTTGATAGAACCCTTTTAATGTTCTAGTTTTATTTTTAGACAGGGTTTTCCTCTTGCTGCCCAGACTGGAGTGGAACGGTGCCATCTCGGGGCCGCCCGGGTTCAAGCCATTCTCCTGCTTCGGCCTTCCAAGTAGCTGGGATTACAGGTACCTGCCACCACACCTGGCTAATTTTGTATTTTTAGCAGAGATGGGGGTTTTGTCATGTTGGTCAGGCTGGTGTCAAACCCCTGACCTCAGGTGATCCACCGGCCTTGGCCTCCCAAAATACTGGAATTACAGGCATGAGCCACCACACTCTGTTTAGCATTCTATTGTATTCCCATTATCAGACCCTGGGCTGCAAATACTACGAGAATGACTCCTTCTGCAGCAGAAACCATGTCAAGGCTTTTTCACAGAGGCTGAATTACAGGCCCTTTCCCACACGTTTCATGAATGGAGTCCTAGAGGTCCGACAACTTGCTGACCCTCTGTCTTTCTTTGACCTGGGAATTTGTGGCATTGAACTCCTGTGTTCTTTCCTGGTTGCTGAAACCTCTATCTTATTTCACCTTGATACCCTTGCATTCTGACTTTTGACTTCTCACCTGTTAAGATTCCACTGCTTTCCAAAAGCCCTGCTTCTGCAGATTTCAGGTTCTCACTTCCTGCCTGGTCTGTGAGGCACACCATTATCTGAGGTTCACCATTGTATTCGCAACAATGAAAAGAGAACTACATCAAACTGCCTGGGAGTAGTCAGAGAGTTCAGAAGTCAGAGACTTCACTGGGAAAGAATAAATGGGTACTTTCTTTTTGAAGGAGAGAAAACTGCCTTTTGTATTATTTTTGTATATTTTGTACTTTCCCTAGGATGATCATCTTCGTGTTGTTCTCAGCTGAGATTTAGCAAATGTTTTCTTTTCTCCACTTCCTAAATTAGCTGGGACTCCCAGAAAATGACGATCATAAAACAAGATGCGGTATTTCTAGAAAATGCAAGGGATATTTCAATCCGTTAACCAGAATTGCCACCAATTTAGAAGAAGTCTTGAGGGCTTAATAGGATTATTGTACACCTAATGTAAGAATCCCAAGGAGATTATTAAGCATAAATAAGAATTGAATGACAAAGTCTTTAAGCACAGTTAAAGCTTTTTAAACTGGAGAACAAGAGACCTCCAACAGACAGAGGACTGTTTCCTAAGAAAAGGGGTGTGCGTCTCTTTGTGGTGTAATAAGCGCCTGGAAATTGCATCATTCCAGGCAGAAAATCCCAGAGGAGACTAAGCCTGTCCACGCACACTGTTGGGCTGAATCTTGAAAATGCCCAGCATTGTTGGCAAAAATCATGGAATGAGCAAATAAACACCATGAGAAACAAGGTATGGATGTTTGCCAGGCTACATTGAATGAGCCAAGAGGAAAACTTTAACATAGTAACAAGTTAATAAGCAAATAAGAATTGCCCTGGTGACCGGGAATTACGGCATCCGTTTTTTCTTCTAAAAATGGTACCGACTGCATTCATATCTTGATTATATTTCAGTTGTAATGTTTGTGTCCTCCGTCATGCCCATTTGATCTTAGACAAATGATCCGCATTTTTAAAAAAAATACTGGATGGATTTCTGAATGGAGACATAGATGATTCAGAGCAATATCACAAAGAAATATATAAAAACAAGGAGTTGTTAGAGGCAGGCCGTTTGGCTCTGCCTTGGCCTCGATTCTTTTACTAGGACCCTGATAAATCACTTCTAAAGTGTTCAGACACTGTATGTTGAACTCAGATTCTCCAGGTCACATTATAAACATGCATGTTCTAAGACACAAGGCTAGAATGTTCTATGTTGCCTGTGGCTGGACTTACCACAGCGTCAGAGGTACAGTTACTGCCTACCCCAAAGAGTTTGGTGCAAACCTATCAGGGAGACAGCTTTTGGGAACAGTGTCTTGCAAATCCCAGTTTTTTTGTATTTTGTGTTTTCTTGATTCTGTGAACTAAAACTTCAGTATTCGTGGCCCTGTGCTCTTGCTGATATTAATATAATGCTCTTGGAGAAGTGCTCTGTGTCAATTTCCCTGACTGTTGGTGAACTAGCCACACGCTCTTGCTTTAATGAAAATATATGGGCCACTGTTTTCCCCAAGTCTGCGCCCTTTCCTGGGAGTGTGAGCAACATGGTGGCCCTGACACACGGCAAAAGATGTTACCGCGTCTCCCTGCCATGCCGGCATCAGTCCAATGTGGAATGCAGAGGTTGGGAATGCAGTGTGCTTCCATGGAAGATCGGATCATTCTCACATCCCTCCAAAATTCTACACCACCGGGCTTCCACAAACATTTCTAGAAAACCAGTTTCTAATAGAGGGGTCTTCAGCTTGCACGAAGCAGCAGCTAATTCTGATTCAAATTAAACAACAGAATAAGTCTATTGGCGGCTTTGTTAGAAGTCAGATCACTCAGGCATGGCATTCAGGTTGGGTCCAAAATGAGCTGTCTCAAACAGAGTGGCTCACTTTAGCATGGGCAACAGTGACCACCTGCTCTTCTCTCGAATGCATCTAGAGGCTAAGGAGCACTTTATTATTTTAACTAGCATGCAGTCTCTGGAGGCTGCCTTGTAGACATCAATCACCAAATGTACAGTTTGCAATGATATCTAGAATATGAGAATGCAATGTCTTTAAGAGTCACTTCCACAAAATATGAGGTCAAATTGAACTTTAATCTTTAGAGCAAAGGAAATACATTCTTTTCCCTGGGGAGTTAAGAAATGTGAGCAAATTGTAAGTGACTTTTAAAGTATACAATAAGACTGCCAGCCCTATTCATGAGTAAAAAAATAATTGGCACTTTATGTCAGTATTTTCCATGAATTATTTGAAAAACAGATAAAATGTGTCATTTATATGAAATCACTTCCCGCTGTTCTTCAGAGCTCCTTTCTACTGAATAAGAAATCACCCTTCACTGGTGATTGGCACATGTGTATAACTCCAACTTGGGCAAAATACGTCAGAAAACCATTGGGTTGGATTATATGTAAGGCATCCAGCGTCTTTGGGGCTAAGGAAGGGAGATGCTAAGCTCTGCCACCCTTAAGTTACACAGAGAGGTATCTGTTCCTCCCTTGGGCACTGAATCCTGGTCACTGGGAGATAATTCAGGGCAGATAAAGACCCTGTGCCTGAAGGAGTTACAAACTGCATTTCTTATCAGCGTTTAGAACTTTAGCTCCTTCCTTCCAATAGAGGGAAACACTTCTCTGACATTTGCCCTTAAATTACATGACAAGTAGTCTCAAGACAAGCTAATTTTTTGGAGAATGGTGTGTGTTTCTGGTGTTTCTCATCTTCATAAGCACAAAGATTACTATCCTTTACAGAGGAGAAAGGGGTTGCATGTAGCCTGCCAATGCATGTGTTGTGGACTGCGTATGGAAGAGAGGTTAACTATGCAAGAGACAAATATTTTGTTCTTTCTTGGCAGGAGCATCAAAAGTGGGCGTTTGAAGTTAAAGCCCTGAGTCCTTCTCCTAAGTGTTTCCATGTCCTTCTCTGGCAGCCACGTGACCTTAAAATCTTCAGCAAATTAAGCAAATGAGTAAAACATGTACCACACTGAGATGCAGACAGGCTTAATGTATTCGTCCTTCGATGTATGAAAAATATCACAAGGTGAGGTATAGGAGCAATGCTTGAAATTGTTTCCTGGGATTTTTCTTTAGAAATGTTTATAAACTGGCCAGGCTTGGTGGCTCATGCCTGTAATCCCAGCATTGTGGGAGGTGAAGTGGAAGGATCACCTGAGGCCAACAGTTCTGGAATAGCCTGGGCAACATAGTGAGACCCCATTTCTACCAAAAATTTAAAAATTAGCCCTATGTGGTGGCACATGCCTGTAGTCCTAGCTGCTCAGGAGACTGAGGTGGGAGGATCCCTTGAGGAAAGGAGTTCCAGGCTCCAGTGAGCCATGATCATGACACTGTACTCCAGCCTGGGTGATAAAGTAAGACCCAGCTGGAAGGAAGGGAAGAAGGGAAAGGAAGGGAAGGGGAAAAGGAAAGGGAGGGAAGGCAGAAAGGAAAGAAAGAAAGAAAGAAAGAAAGAAAGAAAGAAAGAAAGAAAGAAAGAAAGAAAGAAAGAAAAGAAAGAGAAAGAAAGAAAGAAAAGGAAGAAAGAATGAAAGAATGAAAGAAAGAGAAAGAAAGAACGAACGAATGAAAGAAAGAAAGAAAGAAAGAAAGTAAGAAAGAAAGAAAGAAAGAAAGAAAGAAAGAAAGAAAGAAAGAAAGAAAGAAAAAGAAAAGAAAGTAAAAGAAAAGATTTTCACAAACCCCGGGACTATGAAAGTGTTAGCATGGACAGTATCTACCAATTGTGCTAGTTCATTGTCGACACATAGCTCTTTATTTTGGCCCAGGCATCACATATTACTGACGCCTGGTAGTTTTCTTGTTTCATGGGTCACTCACCCTGCTTGTTAGGAAGGGTCAAGGGGACACCACCACTGTGCAAGAGAAAACATAGGGCACATTCCCTCCCACAAATAACCATGCAGAGCAAATAGAAGCTCTAATGACACTTTCGATGATTGCAGCCTTCTGTCAGAGTCGACATCCTTAGGGGAAATTCCCCTCGTCCCGCAGGCTCCCCTAGCACACACACCCAGAAAGCAGCGGCAATCTTACTCTGGTTGGAGGTTGGGAAGGCCTAGGCTGGTAGCTCATGGGATTCACTGTCCCAGTAATCTTGCTGCTTGGTTCCCTTGACCCCAGAGCTCAGTTAGGATAAGAATCAGGCTTCTGTCTCCTTCCGTTTCTGTTTATTCAGAGGCCACTTTCCTGGTTTCCAGTTCTGCCCACATGGGCCACTACTTTTCCTTTGTCAGCAGAACTGGAGCTCAGACTAGCATCTTGGCTGAACATCTGGGGCCAGGAACATGCTTCCAGAACCTTCTGCTGCTGGCTGAATGTATTAGTCTGTTCTCACGCTGCTATAAAGTCACACCCAAGACTGGGTAATTTATAAAGGGAAAAGGTTTAATTGACTCACACTTCAGCATGGCTGGTGCGGCCTCACAATCCTGGAGGAAAGCAAAGGAGAAGCAAAGGCAAGTCTTACATTGCAGCAGACGAGAGAGAGCTTGTGCAGGGGAACTCCCGTTTAAAAACCATCAGACCTCATGAGACTTATTCACTACCACAAGATCAGTATCGGAGAAGCTGCCCTCATGATTCAATTATCTCCACCTGGCCCCACCCTGGACAAGTGGGGATTATTACAATTCAAGGTGACATTTGGGTGGGGACACGGCCAAACCGTGTAACTGACTCTGCTTTCCCGTGCTGTCTGGAGTCTTGGATACCACCTCGATCTTTGTGGGCCTCCCAGATGGCAAAACCAGTGCCTGTCCTGAACTGACCACTGGGACTCATGGTTCTCTGTGCTGTGCTCAGATGCCCACCCTGGTGGGCTGTGCTTCCTGCAGCTTGGTGGACCTGTCTCGTTCCAGTATGTATATGTGGCCACTGTCAGCATAGCCTATCAGTAGTTTCCACATTGCTGAGGGGCTGACAAGTTCTTTTTCTCTGGGAACTGACACCTAAATCCCAGCCAGCCATGTGTCTGCCATATGACCCTTGTCCTCCCTCTTCTCTCTATGCTGCCATTTCCAAGCCCTCAATGTATTTGATGAGCCCTACCCAACCTGGGCCCATCAGAATCCTTTCCTGTGGAATTTAGATGTGCACAGGTGTGTTTAAAGAGAGAGAGAGAAAGACGGCTGGGGGCAGTGGCTCATGCCTGTAATCCGAGCACTGTGGGAGGCTGAGGCAGGCAAATGACTTGAGGTCAGGAGTTCAAGACCAACCTGGCCAACATGGGGAAACCCCGTCTCTACTGAAAATATAAAAATTAGTGGGGTGTGGTGGCTCACATCTGTAATCCCAGCTACTCGGGAGGCTGAGGTGGGAAAATCTCTTGTACCCAGGAGGTGGAGGTTGCAGTGAACCACCACTGTACTCCAGCCTGGGTGATAGAGAGAGACTCTGTCTCAAATAAATAAATAAAAATAAAGAGAGAGAGAATGAGAAACAGAGAGCGAGAAAGGTCTGATGACCATCATCCCAGTTGTAGTCCCTTCCTCAAATCCAGACGCATTGCTCCTTAGACCATTAGTAGCATCACCGTCATTATTTTCCTGGGTGTTATTCACACTCAGATCAAATTGTTTACTTTACAACCAGAAAAGTCCTAACTCATGCAGTTCCCCAGAGACCTAAGTGTCTGATAACTCTCCACAGAGAAATTGCAGGGAGCTGGAGAGCAGTGCCAGGTGGATGAGGGCCTCTTTTCCACCTTCTCTGCCTTCAACCCAAGCATCTCCATTCTGTGTCTATCATAGTTTGGAATTTCATCCGTTATTTTTCGTAAAACGTGTTCTGTTGGTATTCTGTTGCTAAAGAATAAAAACTCCTCCCTGTGGACCTGTGAGACTTCCTCCTACAGATGTCACTTATTTCTGAGACTGGGGCAATTGGATTCCTCAGCTGTGGGACTCACCTCATCTCTGGCCGGTGCACACTGAGCTTGTCTGATGCTGAAACTCCAGAGCTCACGTCAAACGTCAAGATGTTATGATTGACTGTGCCCAAATCCAAATTTTATCATTTTTAATCCTTCTTTTCTGCCTCAGACTTGCAGTAAACTTCTGGCATTTCAAGAATGGAAGCAAGTATTAAGTATTCAATAGGAAGTACAGTGTTCTTTTACAATTGTTCAGGCTTCCTAAAGCAAATATCACATGACTACCATTACCATTTATCTCATAATTCTGCTGTGTGACATGCCTGGTGATAAAAGGCAATGCACAATAAATTCTCTTATGAGAACCTATAAAGTCTTGTTACAATTATTTTTGGAATGATTGTTTTACCACATGAGATTTTAGAAAGGAAAGACCTACTGCCTGTTTTAGAAATAATTTTTTTCACATAAAGATTTCCTTTTATCCAGAGATTGAATGAAAGTTGTTGCTAAAAAATTGATGGGCATATAAGAAATCGCCTTGAATGTTCTGGAAGATGAGGAAGATGCCCAGATTTTGTTTACTGGATATTATCCTTGCAAAAGTCTAGGACTAAATTGACATTCATAGAGAGCTGCCCGAATCTAGCAAGCTCATTTACAGTGTTTGTAGCTTACCCGTTAGCCCTGGAATTTGGAAAAGTTCATTATAATTGGGGTTGGAGGGTTAGTTCATGCATTTCATTAACTTGCTTGCCAAAAATCACTTCCCATTAATGATATCTCCACCCAGGTTATTACATTTTTCTCTGAAAATTATTGGGCAATAAATGTTTGAACATAACTCACGTGATACAATAATGGAATTAATATAAGTAGAGATGTAATGACTTCTTTGATTAATGGATTCTTGGACAATGCAGCTGACTGAGAATAGAATACCTTTTAATTACAGGCGAGAACAATTTTCTCTTGCAAATATTGGTACTGCTTCCATGGTTGATACCTAACCACAGGTGAGAATTATTTATAGTCTAAGTGAAAGTGTTAGGTTGGTGCAAACATAATTGCTGTTAAAGTAATGGCCTAAACTGCAATTACTTTTGCATCAACCTAAATACTTATCCAGCAAACTGAAAGCTGGATGCTGGTCCATTTCCCCTTTCTACATATGGCATAGCTTGTTTACTTCTTCTTGTCTCATTTAAAGAAAACTTCCCCTACCCCATCTTCCTTACCCCCAAATCTTCATCTCTCCGTACTAAACAAAGCAAACTTCAATTTATGCTTTTTACATCCCTACCCACATCTCCTTTTAATTTTCACAATTTAGTCATCACCAGAACCACAGCTTTTATCCTGATAGGTTACCTTTTTACAGAAACTCCACATGGACTTTGGCTAATTCTAAAATCACTCATTTTTCTTTTCCTCCACTTAAAAATTGATATCTGTACCTTCAGATTTTTGTCTTTCTGATTTTCCAGACCATTTCATGGAAGGAAATTGGCATTTTGATCTGAGTTTTTTTGATATGGAATTGAGAGGAACTCAGAAGTAATAATCTTATCCATGAAACACAGGGCTCAATGGCAAAGAATTAATTAAAATTATCATGTCCTCTCTTTAGTCATTCAGCTGTGAATGGGTTTAATGACCTGGTGTCTGCCATTGGCCACAGTCCTGGAAATGCGTTAAGGGAATAGGAGTATTCTCGCTGTGTCAAGCTGTAGGACAAAGTGCTTGGGGAGAAGGAGGCAGTGCTGAGCGCGGTGGATTTGGAGTGGCCAGCATCGGGAACTGTTCACATTTCTGTGCATGAGATTTGGTGGTGGGCAGGGAGTGCTGGTGAAGTTCAGAGTCCAGCTACTAGAAATGGCTAATTTGGATCGTTGTCTGGAAGACATAGAGAACAATGATTAAAAATATAAGCTTTCAAGCTGGGCTTGGAGACTCACACCTGTAGTGGCTGCTACTCCTCAGGTGGAGGCAGGAGCATCTCTTGAGTCCAGGAGTTCAAGGTGACACTGCACAGTGTGGGCAACAGAGTGTGACCTTGTCCTTAAAAAAAAAAAAAAAGCAAGCTTTGAAATTGCACAAATATAGGCTTGAACTGTGACCCTACCGCTTACAACCCATGTGATTCTTGATTAATAAGTTGCTTAATTTCCCTGTATCTTGGTCTCTTGCTCTGTAAAATGGCTTAATGACACCTAGCCCCAACCATAGTTAGAAGGATTAAGTGAGATAATGTATAGTGCTAATTCATAAAGAGAGATTAATCAGGGATGAGTATTATCACTATTACCTTTATGGTTGTTACTTTGTCTTTTAGTCCATTCAGTTGTTTTACAGAATTCGTCAATTATATCCTAATTCTGAGAATGCCGTCTTCCGGAACTCACCAAATTTCATGGGAATATCTACCTTCTACAGTTGAACTCTACGGTAGAAGAGGACCAAACCGTGGCTGTGAAGGGAATAGCAAAGGCACACACACGGATGGCGGAGGACAGCTTTGGCTCCTGTTATCTCTCCAAGTCTAACATTTCATAGGATCACGTACTCCCCAGTCCCTTTCCTCTGCAGTAGGAAAGAGGAACTAGTCCCAAGAGCCTGGTCCCAAGAGTGTTCAGCAAGCTCCCACAAGGATATTCCAAAGTGTAATTAACAGCATTTTTGGAGAGATTCTTTGGTCTTTGTTGGTTGGTTGGAGTTAAGAGTTCAAGGCTCTTAGTAATAGTGGTGGTAACAGTCGTTGCAGATTCTCTTGTTGCTGTAGCCTTTGATAATTCAATTGACATCATTGGTGCTGCATCTCAGGGAAGGTGCCCACGCTTCAGGGCAGGAGGCATTTTCAAGGACAGTGGCCTTGGGACGCCTCACCATCGAGGTAAGTTAGGGAAATTCAGTATCCCTGGCAAAGGCAGATGAAATAGGAAAGCAATGTTCCAGGCCAGCTGAGGTCCCTTAATGGACAGTGAAAAAATGAGGAAGGCGGGGGTAGGAAGATAATAAGTATCAAACTTAAATAAACTGGAACATGAGAGCACAATTTCATCCTGCTCTTCATTTTTCACTGAGCCAGGTCACCCCTTCCTAATTATGATGAAAACTACTCAACCGTGGAATTATCACAGCATTTAAAGACTGCTGTGTTTAGGGGCTGCCATTGTCTTGTAAAAATCTGCATGTGGGATTGAGCTCTAGGCCAAGGATATTTGACCTCTAACTGTACCAAGGGCTCCATTTGCAACCTCCCAGAAGCCCAGTGGTGGCACCTGATTTGCATGACTATTTTACATAAATCTACATATGCATAGTTTGCAGGTTTGGATCATGAGTCGATTGTGTCTTGTTTGCTCTAAAAGTTTAGAATTAAAAGTAAGGTTGAAAGTCATAGCTATTCAAAAGAGAAAACATTTGTTGTCCAAGGAATTTTTAAGAGTCTCTCTCTGAATACGTCTTTCACATATGAGGATATAGTCGCTTCTCATCCTTTTAGCTCAGGTCAAGTGTAGTACATATGAGGATATAACTAAAACTCAAGTTCTCTGAAAAAAGCCCTTTGACACTCACTAACTGTGGTCAATATTCTAACTTCTGTTTCTGCAAGGCCATAATGTCTTATCTTACAGGAATGAGAATCTATCAATTAAACGTTGAATATATTTTTTAAAATATTACTATCATAGACTGAACACTTGCCCTCAAGGTAAGAACTTACAACCTAGCACACTTGGATCACCTGCCACACATTAAATAATTAGAGAAAAATATAAGAGAAATTTTAGTTTTCCAGGTCATCCCTATTATTTGGGAATTTGAGGCTGGATTCCATTCTAACTAAACTCACCCCTCAGGATTCACTCTTATGTCTCAACTCCACCCCACCTCTACCATCAGGTGGCCAGTTTTTAGTTTTTTCTAATATGAGACATTTACATGGGATTTGTTCTTTAATACAAGAGTCTTACCCTGCCTTTGTGCCATTTTCTAGAAGAGATACGGCATAGCAATTTTAAGAATACAAGCTTTGAAATCACACAAGTGTAGGCTTGAATTCTAACTCTACTACTTGCACCTTGTGTGATTTTGATTGTTAAGTTGCTTAAATTCCCGTATCTTGGCTTTCTGCTCTGTAAAATGACTTAATGGCACCTACTTCAAACAGTAGTTAGGAGGATTAAAGAAGATAATATGTATAGTGCTGATTCATAAAGAGAATCCAGTCAGTGATGAGTATTAGCACTACTACCTTTATGCCTGCTAGTCTCTGAGTCAATCCAGTAGTTTTGCAGAATTAGTCAGTTTTATTCTGATCCAGAGAATGTCACCTCCCACTACTCACCATATAGCTTAGAAACTTCTATCTCACCAATAATTGTAACAAGTCTCTTGGCCTCTGAATAGTAATCTTAATTTTTTTGTCTTAAAAATGATTTTTAAAGGACTTAGACTGCATTTCCACAGAGCAGGACTCTGGAAACTTCTATGACATGATCCTACTTCTCCTGCATTAACACCTTTCCTTCTCTGACATTTCTCCATGACTTAACGTGGAACTGTTTCCCACTGTCTCTCACAGGGAGCGGAGCTGGACCCTTCTTCATCCTGTAGTAGGAGGGCACACTCATGGTGTTTTCTTGATCCTGTAGAATCAGTAGAGTTATTGGACGTATTATTGTATACTAACCCTAAACTCACCAAAACAAGTTTTTCTCATCAATTTTTTGGCTTAACTAACCAGGAACTGTCAAAATGAAGTTTTACTCTATTTCTCACTGGCTGAAATGATCTTCTATGTAAATGGAAGAACTGGAAGGAAGCATGCCGTGATATTCCAGAATTCCTTAGGAAGAGTGTTCAGATCATAGCGTCTCTAGACTCTGATTTATTTTATAAGATAGACTTCAGGTACAGTAGATCCTTGAGATCTGCCAGAGATACAAGCTAAGAAACTTGAAAATTCCAAAGCTCATGTTCAGATGTTCCTGAATGCACAAAGATGCACAGAGAACAACAAATCCTCATTAAACTGTAGATATTTGACAGTGGCCTAGTTTCCCTCCCTAGGAAGTGATTTCCTCCTCCTGGTTCTGACTCATGCCCAACAAAAGTAAAGATAATTAAATCTCTTCCAAACAGTTGAAAGTATGGATGTTAGTTAGATCTATAAATTCTAAAATTTGGCTTTATTGCAGAGGTTTTTCAAAGGTGAAAATTATTGAATTTCAATATGGTGGGACTTAGGCTATGCCTTGAAATAGGTGAGGGCATGAAACCAAAAGAAAAAGGGCAGTGTGCGTGGGACAGTACAGCCAAGCTAGA
Organism: Cheracebus regulus; assembly: GCA_963574635.1. Classification (NCBI taxonomy): domain Eukaryota; kingdom Metazoa; phylum Chordata; class Mammalia; order Primates; family Pitheciidae; genus Cheracebus; species Cheracebus regulus. Next base: position 160,407 of record CAUYQU010061746.1, read on the forward strand.
GGAAAGAAAAGGGTGGGATAGAGAACGGTGCTGAAATGGACCTCAGAGGAACAGAGTTTACTTTCTAAAGCTCTCATTTGATGTAAACCCTTCTGGTATTCAACAAGTATTTTATTCTCCAGATTGCATATACATGACTAGGCAGAAATTCGAAGAGCAAAATTTAAATTCACTCCTTTGGTGTTCCTAGCCGAGCCAGGTCGGCGTACTTGTACTAGGTGTGGAGAAGACTTTCAACTATATGACAATGGTAGCAATCAGTCACCAACCTCTGTGTGAATACTTTGTGTGCACATTATTATGAAATTATTTTTCAGTCTCTGTCCTTCAGAATAAGGCATTGCAGGTCTTTTTAATATTTTTTTCCTGGGTTTCATTTTCTACTTGGTAGCTTACTTGATTCCTGACTGAAACTACACGGACAGTACTTGTTCAGATGGCCAGAAGTAATAATACAAAAATATACCTTTTCTCATCCTACGGATCCACCAACAGATGAATGAATAAAGAAAACATGATACTTCTACACATAGTGCACCATTCAGCCATAAAACGAATGAGATCCTATCACATGCAACAATACGGATGGACCTGGAGGTTATTATGCTAAGTGAAATTAGCCAGGCACAGAAAGACAAACATTGCATGTTCTCACTTATTTGTAAAATCTAAAAATCAAAACAGCTGAACTCGTGGAGACAGAGAATGGAAGGATGTTTATGAGAGCCAGGGAAGGGTAGCAGGAAGGCGAAGGGGAGGTGGGGTTGGTTAGTACATACCAGAAAATAGAAAGAATGAATAAGACCTAGCA